>JARYGA010006246.1:0-24096 GCA_030545235.1 Helianthus tuberosus
CTTTCCTTAAGTGCTTCTTTCTGCGCAGTACGAATTCGCAGAGAAAGATCTGTTTGGATAATCATTTCTAAAGCCCTAACCCTTATGGGCTTAATCCTTTCTTTACGACTCAGGGCATCAGCGACCACGTTCGCTTTCCCTGGGTGATACTTGATCTCGCAGTCGTAGTCGTTCAACAATTCAACCCAGCGTCTTTGCCTCATGTTAAGCTCCTTTTGGTTAAATATGTGCTGTAAGCTCTTGTGATCAGTGAAGATTGTACATCGCGTACCATACAAATAATGTCGCCAGATTTTTAGTGCAAACACCACCGCGCCCAATTCCAAATCATGCGTGGTGTAATTTTTCTCGTGGATCTTCAATTGGCGTGACGCATATGCTATAACTTTATGTCGCTGCATCAAGACGCAGCCTAAACCCTGACGCGAGGCGTCGCAATATACCACGAAGTCATCCGTTCCTTCGGGTAGCGATAAGATCGGTGCATCACAAAGCTTGTTCTTCAACAACTGAAAGGCCTCTTCTTGCTTGTCTCCCCAATCAAACTTCTTATCTTTCTGAGTGAGAGAGGTCAAAGGTTGAGCGATTTTCGAGAAATCCTCAATGAACCTGCGATAATAACCAGCCAAACCTAGAAACTGTCGAATCTCGGTTGGCGTCTTTGGAGTTTCCCAGTTCTTGATCGCCTCGATCTTTGTAGGATCCACATGGATTCCATTTCCATTAACCACATGACCAAGAAACTGAACTTCGCGTAACCAGAACTCGCACTTTGAGAACTTTGCGTACAACTTCTCCTTTTTAAGTAGCTCTAAGATAGCTCTTAAATGTTGCTCATGCTCTTCTTTCGTCTTCGAGTAGATTAGAATGTCGTCAATGAACACAATCACAAACTTATCGAGGTACGGTTTACAGACTCTGTTCATCAAATCCATGAATACTGCTGGCGTGTTCGTTAAACCAAACGGCATAACCAGGAACTCGTAATGTCCATATCGAGTTCTAAAGGCCGTCTTTGGAATACTTTCCTCTTGTATCCTTAACTGGTGATAACCTGATCGTAGATCGATCTTTGAGTAAAAACTTGAACCTTGTAATTGATCGAATAGGTCATCGATCCTTGGCAAAGGATATCTGTTCTTGATTGTCAACTTATTCAGCTCCCGGTAGTCTATACACATGCGAAAACTACCATCCTTCTTTTTCACGAACAAAATTGGAGCTCCCCAAGGCGAGAAGCTTGGTCTGATAAATCCCTTGTCTAACAACTCTTGAAGTTGCGTTGACAGCTCTTGCATCTCTGATGGTGCAAGTCGATAAGGTGCCTTAGCTACAGGCGCGGCGCCTGGAACTAAGTTAATATGAAACTCGACTTGTCTTTGTGGCGGCAATCCTGGCAGGTCTTCTGGAAAGACTTCAGGATATTCATTCACGACTGGAATGTCTTCTATCCTCGGCTCAGCTGCTTCTTTATCCACGATGTGTGCCAAGAAGGCAACACATCCCTTCTTCAAACACTTTCTAGCCTTCAAGCAACTAATGATCCTCAGAGGCGTATCGCGCTTCTCTCCGTGTACTATGATCGTTTCTCCATCCGCCATTGGGATGCGAATGGTCTTCTCGTGACAAACAATCTCAGCTCTGTTGCTTGACAACCAATCCATCCCTACTACCACGTCGAAGCTCCCCAACTTGACTGGCAGTAGATCTAGCGTAAATTCGTATCCTCCTAGTTCTATCACGCATCCTCTGATGACTTCATTTGTTTCAATTAGTTTCCCATTAGCCAGCTCAATTGAGTACGGAATGTCTAACTTACTAGTAGTTAACCCAAGCATATTCTTAAATTCTAACGATACAAAGCTATAGTCGGCACCAGTATCAAATAGCACAGATGCAAAGCGTTGATTTATAGGGAACGTACCAGTGACAACGTTTGGATCCTGGCGCGCTTCCCTTGCACCAATGTTGAAGACTCTTCCTTGTGCTTGGTTCAGTTTTGGGCATTCCCTCTTAAAGTGCCCGACGTCTCCACAGTTAAAGCACCCCGGTCCCCGACCATTCCCATTTCCATTTCCACCTTGAGCATTGTTTTGGTTGCGATTTTCACTCCCAGCTTGGTTTGCAAAGTTCCCACGGTTTCCATTTCCGCCATTTCCTCCTTGTTGGCGGTTTCCATTACCATTCCCATTGCCTCGATTACCACCACGCCCAGCACCAGTTCCAGCCCAACATGTATCCTTCGAGTGGCCGTTCTTTCCACATGACTCACATTTCCTTAATCTGCACTGGCCGGAATGATGGCGCTGGCATACCTCACACTTGGGCAGAGTGCCCATGTACCCCTTTTTGTTTGAACTGCTGGTGCCTTGTTTGAAGTTGGAGAATTTCCGTTTGTTTTCTCCTGAGGATTCCTCGTGAATTTCTTTCTTCTTGGGGTCAGAGTTTGGAAACTTGTTTAGACGGATAGCTTCCTCAGTAAGTGACACGCTCAGGTCGATGGCTTCAGTAATGGTTGCAGGCTTGGACGTGGTTACCATGCTCATGATCTGGGGTGCCAATCCCCAGATGAAGCGCTCAACGCGTTTAAATTCTGGCGTGACCATGTATGGCACTACATGGGACAAATCATGAAACCTTTGAACATATTCTGCAATCTTAGGACCTTCCATTTTTAGGTGCCAGAACTCAGTTTCTAGCTTCTGTATTTCAGCACGCGAGCAGTACTTTTTCCTCATTAACTCTTTTAACTTAGCCCAAGTTAATGCATAAGCAGCGGCTTCTCCTAAAGTTTGCACTTGCAGATTCCACCACGATAGAGCACCATCCAGAAACAGCCCTGAAATGTAAGTGACTTGTTGATCGGGAGCGCATTTGCTCATTCTCATAACCGAATCTGTCTTTTCAGCCCACCTAACAAACGCAACAGCACCTCCAGTGCCATTGAAATTTACTGGCTTACAGTCAAGGAATTGTTTGTAGGTGCACCCATGGGGTGGATTGTTGTTGTCGTTGTTGTTCGAATTGTTCCCGCTAGTTCCTCCTTGGGAGGCCGCATATTGTGCTATGGCTGCGGTAATTATCCCTTGGAGTTCTGCCTGGGTAGTAGGCATGCCTGGGTCGCGTCGCGGAGGCATCTTCTAAAAGAAAGATCATATTGGTCCGTTCATAATAAGTATAGTAAGTAATATGCGTATGTAATAACACAATAACTCATAATATCTCATGTCATAACGCAAAATAAATGATGCAACAACGCATGTAAGTCACAATCAATGTAAGCAAGTAATCATGCTAGTCTTCCCCAGACTATCCCACCCAGTCTCATAGACTGAACTCCTTAATTTCTCAAACTAACTCCCTGGTCTCTAAGATCAAACCTTCCAGTCTCTAAGACTAAACATCCCCAATCTCTAAGATTGAGCCCCTCAGTCTCTAAGACTGAACCTCCCTCAGTCTCTAAGACTGAACCTTCCCAGCCTCTAAGGCTAAACTCCCTCAGTCTCTAAGACTGAAATATAATTTTTTGAACGGTGTATTTGTGCCTTTTGTTTGTAAAAATGTTTGTACCCTGGATCTGGACGTTTCGTGTATGCAATTGTAAAAATGTTTTCGTGAGAGCCCTAGTGATCATAGTCTAGACTCGAGAAAGAATCCTAGTTCGCTATGATCGAGGCTCTGATACCAAGCTGTCACACCCTGGCTTTTGCGGAAGCGTGGGTTTATTTGGTGTGACTTCTTAATACCATAGCAACAATCATAACAATGCTATATGAAAGTAAAACACATGATGTTCATCCATTCATTAAACTTAAAGACACCACAACGTCATTGTCTAAAATATCGACACACAAAACAAATTACAACCAAGACAAGATTAAAGCGTTTTCACATGACACAACAAAAGACTTAAGTAATACGTGATTTAAAGACATGTAACCGTCCAGGTAAGGGTTACACCTCCTAAACCCGGATGACATCGTTATTCATTACGCAGCTTGACACAATAGCATACTTCCCAGATCCATTAATTTTCCTGAAATACATGTATTTTGAAAAAAATCAACAAAAGTTGAGCGAGTTCATGTAAAAGTGAGTATGTATAAACCTTCAAAGTATGAATAAACGTCCCTGGTATGTAGCAATAAGGAAAAAGAGATCACCATTGGGTTGCAAAGCCAATGATATGTGTGAAGTGATGCAGGAAGACTCAAACCTAGCAAATTTATGCGTCGGGCTCAAAGTCACCCCATGGTCCGTACTGTGGACTTAGGAACTGGGCTCGCTACACCCAAATAGATCTACCGCTCATGACCCTCGGTCCTACAACAAGGATTAATGGCCTTAAGTTCCACCTACCCACTCACATGATCTAAGTAGTAAACCCTCCTTAAGCTAACCATACCATGTATAAAATGTCTGTAATAATTGTAACATGTATTCCACCCCCGAAGTATAAAACTGAAAACTGTTAAGAGAAAAGGGGGGACATGAACTCACCTTAATTACGAGTAAGTCCTAATGAGTATGCAAATGTGAGAGTTCTTGGAAATAAGATTCCACGTCACTCTAATTGATTGAACATGCAACAATATGGGATATGTATCAACAATAATGTTTAATTGGATAATTGGAAATCCTAAATCTATAGGATTCGGTAGTGTTTTGTTTAAATGGTACTTATGTGGTTAGGATAACCTAATAGAGAACTCGGAAAGTGAATATGAGGTAATGGAATTATTTATGAAAAATATTTATTTATCATAAATAATAAAATTACACAAATTGTACAAATGATTTAATATAAACATTTGTAATAATAAACCAAATATATTTAACTACTATAATAACATAATTAAATATAATGATTATTGGCAAAATATTGTACAAGTGATATAATTAATTTATAAAAATTATAAATTAATTTATATGGTTGAAATATTTACTATTTGAAAAATAAATATTTCGTTTAAAAGAATACATATGATAATTATATGATTAATTATCAGAATAATTATATTAAATCTGAATAATTAAAAATAACATTTTTAATTATTGAACTTTAGTATTACAGATTTAAAATAATTCTTATGGCCTTGGAATCATTTTAAATGATTAAAATGAATTAAAATGGTTAAAATAACCATTAATAAGTTTATATAAGTTTAATTATCTAAATAATTAAATATAATAAAAATTCAGATTCTTATTTTGTATAAACTCAGAATAATGCATATTTTTTCATAAAAATAATTTTGGATCAAAATTATATAGTTATATAATTTAATTACATTAAATTAAACTATATAAATAAATATAAATACTGATTTATTTATATAAATATCAAATTTACATAAAATATCAGTAATAATATTATTTTTGTAAAGTCCAACATGTAAAATAATTACTATAAAAATTTCAATAATTAATTCACTAAATCCGAATTATTATAATTTTGTAAAGATTAAACTATTTTTAATTTATAAAAAATAGTTTTATAAACAATTTGACTAAGATAATATTTTTAATAATTGAATCAGTAATTAAAGTATTTATGTTAAAGTTTTCGGACTTTAACTAGTTAGTCTCAATTTATTATGAATTAATGAAAAATCTGTTAAATAAAAGAAAACAAACAATAATCACTATTTATCATCTTCCCCAAATTCGGTCAAACCAGAAAGTCAACGCATCCAAAACTCGATCAAAACTGGTTTATAATTTAATTAACTTTGGGGAAACATTGTATAAGCATAAATGAACTAATTGAAACAATAAAAACGAACCGGTATTGGCTGGAACGGCGTATCGACTAAATTCCGGCGAGTTTTGAACTCCGGCGAGAGTTTCCGATCGGGTTTCGTCAAAAACAGTATGTTTAAGTGTTCTAATGGGTGTGGAAGATTTGTAAGAGTTCAGGGAGTCTTATATACACGAAAAAATTGATCAAACCGACACAAAATTAGTGGATTAATTCCACTTATACAAACTTTTTTTTTAATATATCCCGGTTAATGCTCGTTTAATGCGTTTTTAGTGCGATTTGTTTAAGAAAAAGATGTATAATCATAATGGGTTATGTTAAAAGTAATAAAGGAAGTGGAAAAATTCGATTTTAATCGGTTTTGGTGTGTTTTGGTTGACCCGTAACATGCAGAACTGGTTCTAAGTATCCAGGTCTGTTTTAAAATGTATATATATATAATGTAATATGATATCCATCACATGTGGTTGGTTAGTCTAGCCGGTTGATGCGTGGTCTTGTGTGCGAGACGTCGCGGGTTCGAGTCCGTCTCGTGGCCGGTTCAAAGGGTTTTAATCCCTTTTATCATTTTAAATGAAAATTTACATTTTGGCCCCTATGGTTCCATATTTCCATAAATAGTCCCTGTAATACCCAGTTAGTTAAACTAACTGGGTTAATATTTAAGGAGCATTTCTTATATAAAGGCTTAACCTGGTTAGTGAAATCAGTTAATATGGTTTCAATAATAACCAAAATAGTCCTTGGAGTATAAGTTTTAGAAAATGACCCAATGAACCTTGTACTTTTATAACAAAAATATCTATTTATTTCTTTTATAAAAGAAGTTTCAAAAATTACCAAAAGAACCCTAAACTTGTAGTTTGAAATAATTGCACTTTAACCCTTGTATTTATATAGTTTCAAAAATGACAATTTAGTCCTTGGACTTAAACGTAATAGATCCCTAGCAGGTTTCAAAGAATGTCAAATATGTCCCTCAACCTATTGTTTGTCTATGTGTTGGCACTTGTCAGTATATTTCTGAGTTTTCCACTAACTGTGCTAGCTGTGCTTTGTGCATCAAGTTTGTCACTAAAGTTTGTATGTAATGAGTGGAGTGACAGTATGAAATGTGATGCATATGTATGTAAGTTACAGGAATCAGAAAGCAGTTTACGTTATCAGTAGTAATCAAGCACATTCATTAGGCACGTAATTAAGATTAATTAATTGTACAGTACCTGTAATTTTGAGGGTTGTCACAGCTGGAGCACAAGCACCGGTGTCACCGTCTTAGGGATAAACAGCCCCAAACTCGGGGGGCATCTGTGTACTGGTCATCAGTTGGTCGAACGGAGCTTTCGACCACTTCAAGGGTGGCAAGCCACCACCAGGGGCACTACCACCATCATCTTCTTCTTCCCCGGCCACCGGAGAAGAAGTTTCAGGGTTTTCACCCTCCACATTATGTGGGTTAGATGGTTCAGCCATCAAGAAATAAAGATAAAGAAGGAAGAAGTATGGGTTTGCAAGAAAACTCAGAGAAGAACCGAAATTACAGACAGGTCAGTCGGAGAAGATGAGGGGAACACACTTTCTTTCATCGGAGAATTTTTTTGAAATTTGAACAAAGTGAGGAGAAATCAAACGGTTTCCCCTTATATACTCATCGCAATTAATGCGATGCAGTAAACCGACTTACCACGTTCAAAAAGGGCCACTGACGTATCGCCACGTGTTCAGTGGCTTTTCAGCTGACGGTTATCACGCGCGCGTGGCCGCCCACGCGCCTGACAGAAAAGACCTTTACACTACTTGCTACAGTGCAGTTATGACCTCGGTCAGTGCAAACGTCCTTTCAGATCATCACATGTCAGAATCCTACCAACTTTCAACAACCCACACGTGCCATCAGCCACGTATACAACACAAAAGCGACAAACATTATCCAAACTTAAGCGGCATGCGGTTTTTCTGGTTTACCGCACCATAAGCATGTCGTTTTTTACATACCCCTCAAAAAAGGCAAAAATATATATCTTTAAATTATATAAGGGGGTATAAACAGTAACCGCACATACCCACGAGCACACGTGGAATATGCGGAGATGACACCCACCAACCCGCACAGGTGCGTCAGATACTCAGAACCAGCATGGTTCTTTGGACTGCGAAAACCGCTTCTCAGGATGCGGTAAACCGCACTCCATGTAAGCTTCTTCAAGCTTCAAAACCCTCATTTCCGGTTCACAACCACGGAGGGAACGCAAACAGCTTCTCCTTAAGGAAAAGGACAAGTGTGCTGAGCAACCGCACATCAACAACCCTGTCTCCTGAACCTTCAAGAGCTACGTCCAGGCTACAAGACTTATAGAAGCGAGTTCTTTGCTGCAAACCGCAACCACTCGTGAGTAGTTACTACAAACCGCAACTATGCGAACGGTAGCTACGGAAGAGCCACAACTAAACCACCATGCGGAGGAGCAAAGCTAGTTCAAGGAAAACTGCTTTTCAACTAAGCATTAAGGAAAGTGGCTACAAAACGAATGTGGAAGAGTTTCAACCAACTTCCCAAGTATCTAAGGTGATCTCCTCCGGCAAAACTACTTAAAGAAAAGCTACTTTCCACCAAAGCGTGAAGGAAAGTAGCTCCAGAACAGTGGTAACAAGTCTGCTTATGACTAGTTACCCACCTATGGACCGCATAGAATAAACAATGGTGGGCACAACCCTGCCTATGACCATGTTTATCTGCCCATAGTTCAGATTCACATTGTTCGACCAAACACGGCCAACAATGGCGCAACTACCCCACGTTCCTCAAACAAACATGACCAACAAGGTGCGGCAACGAGGTAACCGCAAAGGACGTGCGGTTACTAGAGAGCTAAGCCTCAGAGGACGTGCGGTTACTAGAGAGCTAAGCCTCAGAGGACGTGCGGTTACTTGAGAGATAAACCGCAGAGGACGTGCGGTTACTCGAAAGCTTAACTGGAGAACACGAACACCCCACAAAACAGGGATCATCATTGCATGTCCAGTTGCTGAACATAGAGCTTGAGCAAAGTACTTACAACTTTGCACTAGCTGACGCAGAGGTTACAACTAGAGTGACGAAGACGTACATCTTCCATCACGATCTCAAAGGTTGGTTTGAACCCTGCTAACACCTTCAGTCACCGTTTCAAAGGTTGGTTCGAAACACCAACAGGTGGCTGATGGCATCAAGAAAAGGTAGACTAAGAGTCAAGTCCTTGGCTGAGAATTCCGCATCAGACGGAACTTGCTCACCGGACATCCTTCTCAAAGGAAGGAAC
This sequence comes from Helianthus tuberosus, assembly GCA_030545235.1. Lineage (NCBI taxonomy): Eukaryota > Viridiplantae > Streptophyta > Magnoliopsida > Asterales > Asteraceae > Helianthus > Helianthus tuberosus. The sequence goes on from JARYGA010006246.1 coordinate 9,064, forward strand.
AATCCACTCGAAAGGCCTACTACTTACTGAAAGAAGGAGCCATCCGCATGGCCCATATTTAACCTTCTAGACAAACATAGTCCAGTATCCCTCCCACATGCAACTTGCATAAGGAAGGAACACTAGACTGGGGGGACTTGAAGGGGTATGGTCCCAGATCTCGCGTCAGCATGACCGCGAATGACCATTACCCTTATCAAAAACCTCCACCAGCAATAAACTCACCTGTGTCCGCGTGGTCACACGCGAACACAACGGTCCAATCTGTCCAATGATGAGAAGACTTACCTTAAGGACGGAAACCAATGTTACGCATAGCGATGCGGCCCCGCACCGCATCCTATGAACATTTTCGTCACGAGAAGGGATCTGGACAACAGTAACAGTCACTAAGCGGCGATGCGGCATGACACCGCATCCCGCATAAAATCATGGATGGAACAACCAACGCGGGAACAACATCAATGACCGCAAGCAGCGATGCGGCCTGGCACCGCATCCTGCCTACAAGGCAAGTGGGTCTGACACCACAGTGCAAGTGGCACTAGGAACAGTCGCCTACCGGCCCACGTGTATACAACAGTCTGACACCACAGCAGGACGTGGCATCACCACCGTAACCGACAGGTCTGACACACCTGCAAATAGCTGTGCGATGTCAGGCTAGCTATTCAACTACTCTCCTTCACTCCTCGGCTATAAATACCCACCCCAAACCAGGTTTGGGGTATCACTTCTCAACTCTCTCAATATTACTACTATCACACTTTGCTTCCCAAGCAAACTACTGATTCTCACGCCGGAGAGTGGTAACAAGGAGCACCCCCACCCCATCCTCCTTGTTGCGAGTCACGGCTTGTTTCCTTGTGCAGGAAACCCACCACCAGACGATCCAGTCGGCGATCATCGAAAAGAAGGGATTAACCCTCTTGACGAGACCAGTGAGTTAACCCCACCCGGTTAACTATTGTTTCATCAGGGGCTGTTTTTAATAATTACAAAGTTCTTTTAATATTTAAGAAATTATTAATGCCATTATTTAATTTTTTTTTATTATTTCATTATTTAACGATTATTATTTAACTAAATACGTTTTAAAGATACGGATAAATATGTATTTTTCATTAACCGTTTATTTAATATGTATATAAAATTAAATATCTTTGGTATTTTCTTTCTAATGGCCCTTATTAAAAAAATAAAAAATAAATAAAAACCTTTAATTTTCCATCCTCACATCATGGAGGAGTAGCATGCCACCATACGATTGGCCCTTGCATCGCTTTATGGTCGGATAAGCTTTTATCGTTTGACCTATTCGTTACGGTTCATTTCTGTTCAAATAAATTTAAATTTGATTAATAAAAAATATCAACCAATAGGTGTAGTGTAGCTTAAGACTGTGTGGTAACGGTTCCTTTGAAATTGAGGTTTATTATTGGCTGATCAATAGGGACTATACTCTACACATAGAACTTTGCATCGCCTTTTACCACACAAAGGTATTTTTGGTGCCCTTCTTTGATGCACCCGTGTTTAACACACCTTAGAGTGATGTGGTTGGTGACGTGACGTCCCCTACACTTGGTCTAAGAGCATCAAAGAGTATGCTAACGTGTTTTTTAATTGATAGGAGTATTCAAGTTTTAGATATGAGGGTGAAGGGAGTCTTTACCTATTTGAAATAGGTAAACTCCTCATTCACCTAATCAGACAGTGTCACGTTAATTCAACTAAATTGTTTACCTAAAGCTCAAAAACGTTGGCGGTGGTTTATCTAATGGGGTTTAGGTAAACTATTTAAAAAAAAGAATAATGTGTGATTGGTTGAGAAGGAATAGACCCCATCACACACCCATCTCTCTCCCCCCTTCCCTCCCTCTCCCCGACTTGGTAAAGCTTCACCGAAATCTTCCCCCCTGTCGGTAAACGTGGCTCGGTAAAAAGGTTGGCGGTGGATGATGGGTCGGTACCGAGTGGGTTTACCTCCCCACTCCGCTCACCCTGATGCAAACCTAATTATTGGACTTGGGTTTGCTTTTTTTGTTTTAAAAAGTTATTTACAATCATTTGATAAAAGTAAATGTTGTGTGGTTTAAGATAGAGTAAAATAAAACAAGAGTTTTAGGTTCTACTTTCCTAACGACAACGTTTTTAAATTCTTAAAATGCATACACACATGATAAAGGAATTATAGGATCGAAATGCTTTATGAAAGAGGTCCCAATTCAATCACCCGCTTTGTGCCTTCAAAAAGCATGAACCAACTCTAAAATTAATTATTTTGTTTTAGTTTTGAATACATTGATGGAAGTCAAATCGAATTATGGAAATCAAATTGTCACAACAAATAAACAAACATGACTCGTCTCCATCAATGATAACAAGGCGATATCACACAACCACATCTTATTTATGTCAAATATTCGGGTGCTACTAAATGTACCCCCTCCTCTCACATACGGGTGGGCCTGTCACTTTTTTTTCTCTCAAATGAGGGGGATGGGTACCCCTAAATATTACATATGGTTTCACATCTAATCGTATTTTTTAATAAACTTGGTGTCGTAGTAATCGTCACAATGAAGTACACACCATCACAAAGATATCGGTGTGAACCACCTTTAAATGCTTCGTCATGCTCCACCTAAAGTTCTTCATGTGTCGGAGCGTACTAGCAAGTATGGCCAAGTCCGTCATCTATAATTCCCTATCCATATTTGATACTTTCTTGTATACATAAGTGAGAGGTTAGTTTATTTAATAAACGAACGAGTATGAATATAGATTTTTGTTCATTTAATTAAACAATTGACATGATAATACGTTTCATTCATGAACATTCCTTTATTACTATTTGGTTACATTCATTCGTATTCACTAATACTAATAACTTTTAATCATCCAATGGTTTTAGACTTTAATTTTGATAATCTTGTTTACTTTAAAAATGTTGGATTGATACATCAAAATTGTTGCAATCCGTTTGTCTTCATGTATGTTTGTTTATATTAGGATATAACAAACAACAATCATTTTCGTGCAAAACAGAAAAAATAACTTCATTTATGTATTCATGTTTCTTTGTTTTATTATGTTAAGATTAAACAACCAAACAGGAGCGTTGAGTATTAGAGGTGTTAAAAAATCCGAATCTGAAACCAAATCCAAATTATCTGAAATTCTAGATAATTTGAATTTTTTGATTAAGATTCAAATGTGGATTTTATATAAAAAAATCGGATAACTCAAATATCCAAAATTTAATATATATATATATATATATATATATATATATATATAAGTGTATCGTACATACCTTAACGTACGAACTCTACGCGATATCAATTTCGCATGTTAGGTTAAAAAAAAGAATTCGCATGTTCCAAGAAATTGTAAATCGCATGTGTGCACAAAAACCAAATTTCGGATGTTATTTAAAAAACAAAAATCGCATGGTGTAATAAATTACCAAAATCGCATGTTGATTCTGAATCGCGTACAGTTCGTACGTTAAGGAATTTTGTACGTTAACATGCCTCTCTCTCTCTCTCTCTCTCTCTCTCTCTCTCTCTATATATATATATATATATATATATATATATATATATATATATATATGGGATGTATAATGAAAAAACTCAATTAAATGAGAAACCCAAAAAACTAACTAAGAAAAGCCTAAAACACATACCGATTTTTTTTTTATAAATTTTCGCTACTTTTTATATATAAAAAAATTACAAAAAAAAAAAATTGTACTGCATATGTGCAATAATACGAAAAAGTCTAAACCACCTAACCCACCCCCACCGACACCCCCCAAAAACCTAAAACCCTCACCCCACGTCCCAAAAACGTAAACCCCCTCCCAAAAAAAAACCTAAAACCTACTTTTTATATATAATGCACGTGTGCAGTACAAGTTTTTTTTTTTTGAAAAAAAAGGTTTTTTTATATATAAAAGTAGCAAAAATTTGTAAAAAAAATTGTAAAAAAAATGGCATGTTTTTTAGGTTTTTTTAGTTAGTAAGTTTTCTCATTTATATGTAGTTTTCTCATGATTCTCTCCCTACACATACATATATATATTAGGTTTTTACCCGGGATTGATTCCCGGGCTCGGGAAACTTAGTTATATTAATTACTATTTGTTACTAATACAACCACATTACATCAACCATCTCATTCGATTCAACAACAATGTCTTCAAATCACTGGATTAGATCATGAACTCATATTAGAGGACAAACAAAAGCACAACAGTACCATATGAATAATATCATTTCCACTTTTACTTCAATGCACTTACATGATAGGGTAATTTGGGATTTGTAAAAATCTTTGTTTTTGTACTTCTTTACAAAATAAGATGTTGACCAAATTTCAAACAGTTGTTGACCAAAAGTCAATCAGATGTTGACAAATAGTCAAACAGATGTTGAGCTTAAACAGATGTTTGGTTTAAGGCCAAACATCTGTTTATGGCCAAACATTTATTTAAGGTCAAACATTTATTTAAGTCCAAATATCTGATATAGAAGGCGAAACATCTGTTTAAGGCAAAACATCTGTTTAAGGTCAAACATCTGTTTAAGGTCAAACAACTGTTTAAGTCCAAACATCTGATATAAAAGGCCAAACATCTGTTAAAGGCCAAACATCTATTATAAAAGGCCAAACATCTGTTAAAGGCCAAACATCTGTTTAAGCCTGAACAGATGTTTAAGTTACTAAGATCTTTTGTCTTCTCACACTGTTTTCCTCTTCAAAACACTGTTCAACCTAACATGGGTTTCCATTAACTATTGACCAAAAGGCAAACAGATATTCAAACCACTGTTTGTTATTGAACTTTTTTACAAAATTAGATAGAATTCAAGAAAATGAAACAATGACTTAAAGAACTATAATTTAACACATAATCTAATTGGGAAAATATAAAACATAAAGTGCTAATAATAGTGTTTTATCATCTTAGCCATACATAGCAACAAATCATCAAGTTAATAATTTAAAAAAAAACATACAACATCACCATCAAAAAATTCATAGTTATAGTATCTGATATCAGAACAGACTTAAATGTGTTTGTTAAACTGATGTAACTTGATTTAATACAATCTTCTGTTGCGAAGACACGTATGTGAAGTGCAACATATCACCAAACCTCAAGTTATTGTCAGTCATAAACTTTCGCCAACCGTCCAATGCATAACGTGGGTTCAATTCATTTAACTCCGACTTAACATCATAAACCTCCACAACTCCAACCATGTTTTGAACTTTCAAAGGATGAAGATCAACAGAAAGACCTGCTCGTCTGGCAACTTCAGCAGGAAGACGCTACATGTATTGTGTGGAAAAAAATAATAGCCAGACAAATAAACATAAATCATTAGTTTGTTATAAAAAATGGTATACCAGCCTATAGTCTCCTTTGCGATCAAAATGAAAGAACTCAGGGTCGAGAAGATGTCCAGAATGTTTTTTTGCAGTCTTATTTCTACGGTTAAGCTTTTTCTGAACGTTGGTGGCTTTCTTCCCCTTGATGAAAAAGTAAACATATACATGTGAATTAAAGGAATGTTGAATATATGCACAAAAAAAAAAACAGTTTATATAACATATACTAATTAACTGGCAAGTATAGATACCTCAACTTTATGAACAGACGAAGAACATCCAATATGATCACTTGTGTCGACAGGTAAGGCAGCATTTCCCTTAGTCCTATTCTTGACCATCTCCTTTCTCTCAGAAGTAACTTTACCTTTCTTCTTAACCTGTTGTCATAGAGTAACTTTAATAACAATAGTAATATAACAATCTTTAAGATGGTAAACTTACATCTTGGGTTTTGTTCAATCGTGAAGACATGCGTCTCTTCGACGTGCATTCGGCATTTGTTGGTAAGTTCTTGTAAATAATACATTATTGGATAAATATAACATCAGTAACAGCATTACTAATAATTGTAAAAACATTAAATTCTTATATGTGTTAAATTAAAAATAAATAATTTTAATAATTTAGAAAGTACATGAGTAACGGTTGTAGCTTCACCTACAGACACAACTTCTTCATCCTCATAGATGTCCTAGTCAACATTAATGAAATAATTAATATAATGCTAAAAAAATAAAACTTTTATTGCTAATGCTAAATACTTTACGTACCTTGAATGCATTCTCAACATAATCAGCCTTCGATATCTCAAGTACACTATCATCATCAGATTCAGGTTTCTTCAAAAAGAAAATCTCAGTCTCATCTCTATAAACTACTACCTCAAAAACAACATCATCAATTATGCTAAACACAATTAAGAAAATTGGTATGCCCCTGTTTATATTAATTACAAATGTCCTTTGTTAAGAAAATAAATGATATCTGATGTCCTTGGTTGTAAAACACGATTAAGAAACTGCATGAAAATTGTTACCAAGTTAAAACACAGCCTGATGATAAATGATATCTTATTTTATATGTTAATCACTTAAAATATAATTGATGCCAAAAGCATATCTTATGACCTCTGTTGGTAACTTAAAACCCAATTTGATGTGATACTACATGAAGTTCTCTATGTATACAGTTTGATCTTAAAACACAGTACATACTGAATGATACCTTATGTGCACCATTAATAACTTCAAACACAGGTTGATGTGATACTACATGATTCCACTATTGTGTACTTAAAACACACTTCATCAGCATGATAATTTGTTCCCTCTGTGAATAACTGGTATACGTAAACAAAACCTATATAACAAATGGATAATCTAGGCTGGTACATCAATTTAAAACAAAATCTGATGAAAATGTTTATCATGCAGCATGATGCTTTGTCAGTGTATTTGGAAAGTGTTTAGCATCCAGGAGGAAAGAAGACCAGACAAGTTGAGCCGGTGAGATTGGAGATGCCATGGCGTACAAAGCATAATGTAATCGACTGTGGAATTTTCTTGATGCGCCATATGGAAACGTACAAGGGCGTGACTGGAAACGCTTGGGAATGCGGATTCTCAAACGAGTGCACTGATGCAGTTGAGATAACGCACAGGCAGTGGAAAGAAATTGATGATTTTAGACATAAGTACATTAAGAAGTTGCTTCTAAGTGACGCAAACACTTACAGAAGTTTTTTTGAAGCGGATGTTGCTAGATATAAAAAGTTGTCAGACGATGAAAAAAAGAGGCTAGAAGTGGCAGTCTTTGACGCCATCAAGGGAAGATTGGACAACTAAATTGAAATAGGACGTCTTCAAAAAACAATAATATCATTTCGTTGGTGGTGGTTTGTTGAAGTAATATGGGATGTTTTTCAAAAACAATTTTAACTTTTCGTTGGTGGTGTTATTTTGAATTGTATATCTTAACATATGTTCGATTATGTTTTTGAGTTTCCTGGCGATAAAAATGTCATCTAGAACAGTTTGTACCTGTTTAATATTGTGAATTTATGTCGATAATGTTTCTTTGGATCGACAAAAAAAATACAATTTGTAAAAATGTATAAACAGCTTAAAACACAACTAATACACATTATGATGTAATTTGCCCTGGAAACCAAAGTAGCTATTCCATGGTATCTATAAACTGTGAACCAAGTTAAAACACATTCTTAAAGCTGTAAACGTAAACTGTATACCAAGTTAACTAGTACATGGGATATGTAAAATATGTAACAGACCTTAAAACACAACATGAATCCTGTAGAGTATAAGGACCAGGTTTACATGGCATCACATTTACATAAAAAGGGACCGATAATATCTTAATAAAATGTTCAACATGAATCTTAAAACACAAGGAGTAGTTTCTGAAACAAAGTTACTCTGCCATGTCTTCGTCATCCAGATCTGCATCATTTCCCGATGTGTAAAACACATCATCAACATCGTTGGCACCAGGACCATCACCTTCAACAATGGTAGCAGCATTACTTTCAGCGTTCCGCGAAGTGCCTGCCTCAGGCACGGCCACGGTGTATTTCCAAGACGTTCGATTGTTATGACCATATTTTTTACATATTGAACATTGCCGCCATTTACTTCCATACTAACTTATGGCATGCTCCTTTTGAGATTTGAGGCGTTTATGAGAACCACAACCCTTGAACGTGGTACCAACTGGAACACGGATAGTGGTCATGCTCACTGGAGCAACCCCCAGCAGTTCAGCAAATCGATTACGTTGTTTCTTTGGAGGTGCATTTATCTGAGCCTCATCAGCGACTGAAATAAACTGCTTGATATGTTCACTAAAAGTACACAACTGATCAAATTTTGAAATTAACTTTTTCACGACATACTCAATTGCATAACTGATCTCAGGAACACAACGGTTGACCTCCTCGCTATGATCTGGATCACGACCATCAGTAAGAATGGACCCGGGGGAACTATTTGGCACAGCTTCACGTGTCCATCGCCTCAATATATATTGTTTCGGAAACTCCCTTACATCAAGAATCCTTAACACACAAAAAATGTGACTGCACAACAATCCAAACTGCTCAAACCTGTTGCAATTACATTTAACAGTTACATACTCCTCACGTATCATAACCTGTAACATTGCATATCCAAAAATCACAGTGTATAAGTCAGATTGCTACTTAAAAAAGGCAAAATAGTGTAGAAATAACATAAAACACAATATCACCTCAAAGAACGCAGAGCATGGCTGATCGAGATCCTTAATAAAAAAACTTGATGAAATCACCGACATGATCTAATCTAACACTAGTACAACGATGAATTGCATGTTGAATCTCAAGTTGGACGTCAAAAAAATATCTGAACTGCTTGCTTCTCGAGAACAAAATCACTCCGCGGCTCAGGTTTGGTGTATCGAGTGTCATGATCATTTTTTCGATGCTCATGTCTTTGCGCTTCGATAGCTGTGTCGAAGTGGCTAAGAAATTCAACCAAAGTGCACTTTGGATTGCTAATCTTGCAAAAAAGTGATTCTCGCTTTCGGATCTAGATGATGTCTGCATAAGTCCAGACATTTCTTCTTTGAGATAATAAGCTGGAATCCATGATTCACGGAGCCCGTATATATACGTCAACCATTCATGGTCAGTTAATCCGAACTCAGTTAAGATAGCTGTCCATTTAGTCTCAAACGCTTCGGGCAATAAAAAATCAGTCCAAACAACTACAAACAATCTTTTCCTGAAATCGGTATTTGAACATAGGGTAGCCCCGACCTAAGCAACATTTTAGCATGTAGCGTTAAAAAAAACTTAAAACACAGGAAAAAAATACATCTAAAAAAACCAGACCTTTGTGGTAAGTTTATCCATGATGTACCACATACATAACCGATGCCTCGACTCAGGCCAAACATCTGCTATAGCCCTTTTCATCGCAGGGTCTTGGTCAGTAACGATTACGGGAGGCGTGTACCCATATGCGTCCTTGATCACCTTAAGTAACCAACTGTATGTCTCTGCCGTTTCAGACCCAAGAATTGCAGCACCAAGTGTGACGTTCCTGTTATGATTATCAATCCCAGTGAAAGGGACAAACATCATGTTATACCTAAAAAAAATAATTAGTAAATCACAAAAATATCATAATGTATTTATAACACAGGAGGGCTAAAACACAATGAATATAGAAAAATGAATCTCGTAGTTACTTGTTCCGCTTGTAGGTAGCATCAAATGATACAACGTCTCCAAACATATAAAAATTCCTCTTCATGTCCTCGTCAGCCCAGAAAATACACTTCAATACACCTTCGTCCGTCATTTGATATTCGTAAGAAAAAGTTCGGTAAAAACTCTTTTTTCCTCATTAGTCGCTTGACAAACATTTCAACATCAAACTCTCCGATAAACAGATTTAATTCTTTTTTGAAATTTTTGAAATCAACTTTGGTCGCACCGACTTTGTTGAACCCGCCACACACTTCCTTCATAATACTAAATGCTCAAACAGGACCAATATTAAGATTTGACATCTTATTTATCACCTCTTCGTGAGCATGATTAACACCTTTGTTTTCCTTAAAAAGATGTATATCTTCTTCGTGCACAAAATCATGATTGTGCGCCTCTGTGAAATGATATAGCTCATACTTCTTGGCATCGTTCAACTTTATTCTGATCATCGCTTGGCATCCAGTCCTTTTGGATGGTACCCTACGTACCCACCTGTCAGAAGGTTGTTCGGCTGAAGTATCGACCGGTCGAAACTCTTTGTGGCCCTCTTTTGAGCAAAAAAAGTACTTATTTATTATAATACCACGATTTTCATGATGTGTGCCCTTCCTAACTATCCAACCTCCAGCATCTGCATAAGCTTTGTAAAAGTTATACGCAACATCAACCGTGTCAAATAACATACCCTCTGTTGGAGTCAACGAAGATGGTGAATCTGGAATATATCTCTTTGTTCCCGAGTTAGGAGAAACTTGTTCAACGCCTAGTTGGGAGCATCTACAACACATGACAAAGAATGCATACACATCATTAACGTACACTACAAGGGTTTACCACACACATAAAAGAAAATCTACACATAAAGTGAATCTTAAAACAAATTTGAGATAAAAGATAGAAAAAAACAAAACTGTTTTAAACACAAAAATATAACACAAATACAAAACTGATTTTTAAACACTAAAACACATAAGTCATACTAAAAAAAGGCAAATAAATGCATAAACATGTTGCCAAACATTATAACACATTGTGTTATCTTACAAAAATGGGGTTTGATCTAAATAAAAAAAACACATACTAAAATAGAAAACCTAGGAGTTTTTTTAACACTTAACACACAATTGATTTAATGAGCATAAAACACATTGTGCTGACCCACAAAACCATGTTGACCAGCATTACAAACACATTGAATTAACTTAAACAATGAGCATAAAACATAACAAAACCCAACAAAAAAAGTTCTCACATGTAAAAAATTAAAACCAAACACAGTAAAACACATACTGATCATGCTATATACTAATGACCTTGTAAAACACATCGCAACACAGAATTCAAAAACTACATGCTAAAAACTGATAACTAGTGAACTTTGAATAAAAACATCAGCATGTAAGTTAAAAAACACAACATCCAATAACACAAACAAAGTGATCTATATATTACAAAACATCATTCATATTATGGGATCTATAAAAACATTGACTTTAACCCTCTAACTGTTAAAACACAGCACCAAGAACATGCTGATAATTTCCAGATAAAGGTTAATAATCGACACACAAAACATAAAATAGTAAACAAAATAAGAACTGTACTTACCATCCCAACAATCAATAACTGTGTTTGATGCCATGATGTTTCTCTCTGTATAAAGAAAATTATCAGCGATGAAGGTTGTGAGCAAAAAAACGGGCGAATGATTGATATTTACATGAGATCAGAATTCGAAAACAAAAAATTCCGAAAATCATGGAGGAAATTGGTTTCATTCTTGTACATGGATAGTTAGTTAATGAAGATAACTTGCAAAAATAAAAATATAATGTGAAAGTACATAATTGCCCTTATAGTTAAAATCCTTCAATGCCACACGCCGCATTCTTATTGCTTCCTAGACTTTCTAGGAAAAACCCACTTGGGTTAAAATAAGAACCACCTTGAGTTGTGAGAACCGTGAGAACTAGGCTATCCAAAATGTTTTTCCGAATTTTTTTTCTCAAAAGTCATAAAAAAAATCACTTGTTTCAGCAAAAAAATGCCGCATACCCACATTTACGTGAGGCGTAAAAAAATATTTATTTTCGTACAAAATTTACCCCAGCGCGTACAAAACTTGCATCAGTCAAAACTACCGATTCGACAATTTTTTTTAGTTTTTTTTACAGATGTGTTTCATCTACGTTTGTACAAAAAAATGGCCTAACTCGCGCACGAAGAAAAAGTTCTCACGGTTCTCACAACTCATGGTGGTTCTCATTTGAACCGAGCCCTATATATATAAGACAAAGATCCGTTAGGAACCACCCCTATTTGCGAGAACCGCGAGAACCAATGTGAACACAACCAAAAATACCTAAAAATAGCTAAAAACCACATAAATTTTTTTTTAATATTTTTTATAAAAAATCGCTACTTTTAGTAGCCAAAATTTAAAAAAAAAAATATATATATTTTGCTACTAAAAGTAGCGATTTTAACTTTAAAAATAAAAAAATAAAAAAATCTGTGTGTTTTTTTATTTTTTAGATTTTTTTTTTTTTGATTTTTTTAGGTTTTTTGGGGGTTTAGTTTTTAGCATTTTAGCTTGGGGTGAGGGGGGGAGGGGGTTAGGCTTTTTTTTAAGGTTTTTTAGCTATTTTAGGTTGTGTTCACATTGGTTCTCGCGGTTCTCGCAATAAAGGTGGTTCTCGCATCGAGATTTAGAGAAAACGCTCAAAAGTGTGAGAACGTTGAGAACGCTTATGGGTCGTCCGATCAAAACAATCCATGGACTAGATTGCGCGGTGGCGTTTTCATAAATAACATCAATTTTATTATGTGGGATGCGCTTCATTAAGGGTAAAAGGGTCTTTTACCGCTCATATTCAAAACATCATCAAATGATAAAACGCCATTCAAAAAAATAAAACGCCATTAAAAACAAAACGCCAAAAATTAGTAATAAAACGTGTTGGATATTACTGGAAGATGAAACAACACAGTAACTGAATTTCAGTTATTAACATTTATTAGAAGAAATTCCCTCCTAAATTACGCGCCAAAAAACATCATTATATAAACAAGGTAAAACATAGCTTCCATAATCACTTCAATCTATCCATTTTCTACAAAAAACAACTTTAACCAAAAACGCCAACTTAACAAAAACGCCAAAAATGGCAACAATCGTTTTATGGAGATACACTCTCAGAATCAGGCGATACGTCCTCCGTTTTGACAACATAAGGGGGTGTATGTTAAGACGGTCAGGGCAATTCTGAAGATGGAAGAAGAGATACAGAGGCGAATCTTATCCATTGGCATCGCTCTAGACAACGAATGCCATGAAACACATATGCTTATGAAAGCATTAACCAACAAATTTGGACCAACTAAAGCAGATGTGAAGTCAGACCCTGTCATGACATCATGGCGTTTTGATGATAAAACAGACATGGTGACCGTTACATACGATAAAGGAGAGCAGGAAGTCTACTGGCTAGAGAACACCATGACAAAGCAACGTATGGGTTTCATGGAAGAATTGCATAACGCCACTTGTACCAACATAGAAATATACTCAAAATTGGAGTTAATGCAAGACATGTTCAAGTGGAGGCTTCATAATCTTCAGGAACAAGAAGCTGATGAAGATGAAGGTGACGACATGGATGAAGATCCAGATGAAGACTCCGAGGAGGAAGACGATGACGCAAGTGATGGATACTATTCAGATAAAGTACCTTCTAACGAAGGCTTTTAATTTTTTTCCTCTTTTTTTTCTTCTGTGTAATCTTCTTTTTGTTTTTTTTAAGATAATTAAATGATATATTTCTCCCTTTATTAGCAAAACGCCAAAAAATACTAAAAATGGTTATTCCTTACAAAACGCCAAAAATAACAAAAAAAAAAAAACTTCATGCTTAATATTTTATTTACTCCGTTATTGTATTTTGTCATCTTGGTCTGCATAACACCATAAAAAACGCCAAACTTAGAAGATGGGACGTCTATCACCTGTAAAACTGATAAAAAACTGATCAACACAGTAAATACAAAAATAGTAACTGAAAAGACAGTTACTTTATTACTATCATTTATTACAATAAAAAAAGTTCCGCCTAAACTACGCGCCAAAAAAACTCCTATAAAAGAGGGGTCTATACACAATGAAATTGATCACACCCAGAAAACACAAACGTCATATCCTCTAGAAACCACTCACTTTAAAACGCCAAAAAAATGTTAGTTAAAAAAACCACAGATGTCAAAGCTTTCACTGAAATGAATTCTTGTTCTGAAAGGGTTATCTCAATAATATTTTGCTGAATGAGATGGAAAAATATTCAAGAAAAAGAGACTGATGACAGTGATATGTCATTATGTGAGCTTTGTTCTTGATGAATATCGGTATGGAATAAAGGGATCAACACAAGTGTAAAATGCTATTTTGGATTCCATTATTATAAATAGCATCAAGCAAGAGTTAATCTTCAATGACATGCCACCAAACAAGAATATCACACAAAAACACAGGATGTCACTATGCAGCTTCGTCTGAAAAAGACAGGGTTTATGTAGGAAAGTTGGCATCTAGCTAAAGTATTCAAAAAATGTTCAAAACGCCAAAACAAATTCAAGAAGATAGAGGCTGCTGAAAGTGAAGATTCGGAAAAGAAATTAGATTACCATTTTTTATTTTTTTTATTTTCATTTTATATTTTTTTTGATATCATGTTATATGTTGTTTTATTATCTAATTCTCTATAAATAAAATACATTATTATATAAAAAGCCAAAAATTCAAACACCAAAACGCTAGTAGTATGAAAACTGGGAGAACGAGTGCTAGCAAAGCACCTTGTAAAATCTATTAAACGCCAAAAAATTCACTAAACGCCAAAAAAATTGGTCTTATTGAAATCTTATACAAATATTAATGACTCGTAGTGAATTATTATACAAAACAACACAAAACGCCAAAAAATTATCTATGGGACACAAAAACAATTAATTCAACGCCAAAAAGTTTAATAAATACAATTAACACAAAAAAAACTTAGACGCCAGAAAATAATATATCGCGTTGGGAAAATAAAAAAAGATTGAAAAGACAAAAAAAAAACCCTGAGACCTTGATCATGTCCCGTGCCACGTGTTGGGCCAGGATGCGTTCTTACCGTTCTCATACTTTTGAGCGTTTTCTCCTGATCCCGTCTCTCTCTCTCTATATATATATATTAATTCCAAATTTTCAGTCCTTGTTCATTCAAAAGAAAATTAGGGTTAACTTTAAACACTGTGTATTCAACAGTGATGATCATTTTAATTAGAAGAAAAATAGTCATATACATGTTTGAATC
>JARYGA010006247.1:0-28937 GCA_030545235.1 Helianthus tuberosus
TCAAACTATGTAAAAGGCAGGATACTTACTTGACATGGTAATGGAACCTGAGGATACTTCTTGTGAATCTTGGGTGTCTATCTTGAATGTCCTTGTTTCAGGATCAAGCTTCCAAAAAGCAGCAAGCCTATCCTTGGTTTCAGGTGATGTGATGATGTGTGAGACAGAAATAGCTGCATAACACAAGACAAAAAGGGGGTCAGTAATCCTTATACAAAAACAAGACTACCTGGTGATCCTTCTCAGGATCCTCTGGCCTACCATGGGTGGACCATGTCCTTGGTAGATGCCTTCCGTTTGGAATGGTATCCCTCCTGACAAAGAAGAAGCGACGTTTCCAATTTGTGTCATTCTTGGTAACTTTAAGAAGAGGGTGTTCTCCACCGGGTTTTCGTTTGAACAAATAACGATGGGAACCAAAGGTAGTAAGATCATACAATTGTGTCAGCTCTGACATGCCTAAATCAATGCCTTCCTGCTCGATGATCCTCTCTAGGGTATATAAAACCCTCCAAATCATCGGCATGGCTTGGATGTAAGAGATGCCGGTAAGGGAAAAGAAGGATTGTGTAAATTCTGGGAAAGGATAGGTGTATCCTATGGCGAATGGAGTAACTGGAAAGGCAACCCATGTTTCTGAAACACAGTCGCTCAGAATAGTAGGATCAAAGGGTTTGAAAAAAGCACTCGCCGGAAAGCAATGACGAATCTTGTCTATCTGAGCATCATTAAAGTAACACCTTTCATTTGTGGAGTCTTTGATGATCTTTTGACTCTTCAAGGGACTATCCTTCTGGTGATCCTTGGCGGGGGAGGACCGGAGCATCATTCTTGAAGAGATAATGGTAAAGTAAGAAAAACAGAGTAAGAGAAGGAAGAAGATGAAGAGAGAATACCTGTCTATCTTCGGAATGCAGTTATAAAGGGAGTCTTTCTGAAAATTTTAAATGCATTTGATCCTATCTCTATCTCCTATTTATAATCATGATCGTGCAGGATTGTCACTTCTGTGACGTCATGATCGCAACGGCTAGTCCGCTTATAACGGCTAGTTATCCGTTGGTTAAATATGGATAAGATCGACAAAATATAACTCATTTATTTACATATTTACTCCTTATATTTTGGGGGCAATTGTTAGGGGTGGATTTCTAAATAACCAGTGATCCTTATTTGCTGTTGGATTTAGTGATCCTCAACTCTGTCTGAAGTAGTGATCCTCAGAAGTGTTGCAGGATCAGGATCATGGATCACTATAAGGATCCCAATACTAACGGTTGTCTACTTTGAATTCGTGAATGTTTTGCAGGAAGTTCAACTCGGACTTAGTCTTGGCGACATTCCTGGAGAATATTCCCAGACTATCCCGCACGTGCTTGGCCAAAAATGGACGTTGTGGAGAACGTGGGAGCTTGGCACAAAAGTCGGATAGTTAGTTATGGTAGTTAACTTCTATTTTAAAAGGGGTAACGAGCTAGAATTAGAACACTTAGTCATTTTCAGCTACACACACTCTCATACACTCGCATACTTGAAGCTCTCAACGAACATTCATTCGTTTTCACTCACTTTTACACATTTCACGATAGTGATCCTTGTACCTAGCTCGTTACTATCCGAAGTTGTAAACATTTATTCATTAATTTGAGCTTGGTGATCGGTAGTTTCCATCACCCGGGGTTTTTTGTGCCGGAGATCAACTCTTGATCAAGGGCTTTTTCCCCGTATAAATCCTTGTGTCATTTGTGCAATTTATATTGAAGTGATCCTTGTCATTGTTCTACATTATTAGCATCATACCCCGTAACAGAGAGTTTGGTTGCAATATCCTCATCAGATTTTTTCACCAAAACAGCAGAGATGTATGATCTCACGACGTTTGGATCCCACTGATATCTGTTCAAACGAAAACCCGGCGAAGAACATCCCATTTTTAAAGCCACCAAGAACGATACAAACTGGAAGCGACGCTTTTTCTTTGTCAGAAGGGATACCATTCCAAATGGAAAGGATCTACCAAGGAAGTGGTCCACCCATGGTAGGACGGAGGATCCTGAGAAGGATCACCAGGTAATCTTGCTCTTGTAATAGGATCATTAACTCCCTTTTGTTTTATGTTATGCAGCTGTCACTGTTTCACATCTCATACCATCTCCTGATACTAAGGAAAGGCTTGCTGTTTTTAGAAGACTCGGTCCTGAAACAAGATCATTCAAGACAATCACCCAGGATTCTCAAGAGGTATCCTCAGGCTCAGTCACCATGTCAAGTAAGCATCCTGCTTTTTATATAGTTAAAGATTTAAATAAATAGTTAAATAGAAATAGGATAAGGATACTTATCTTGCTTTGGATGTGTAGGTGCCGGAAAATCTTCCAAGCCTGCCTCCCAGTTCAACATGGCCGACCTTGACACCGTCCGATCCAGAAAGAAGAAGACCATTGCCAGCCCTAGTGTCTCCATCCCCAAGGCACCCACTAAAGGAAGGGGTGGCAAGAAAAGAAAAGCCTCTGAAGCTGAGGATCTGCAAGGTCTGCCCCTGATCCGCCACCAGTTCCTTGAATACTTCAACGATGTAAGGATCCTTGTCCCTGTTTTATGTATCCAGCTTATTTGAGGATCACCTGTTCTTGAACTATTCTTTATCTTTTTAGCAGAAATTTGCTGAGATTGAGGACTACGTGGGGAGCGTTGAGGAGCTGGACAAGAAGATTGCTGACCTCCAACAAGTTGCAGTGCTCAAGGATCTTAAGATTGCTGATCTCGAAAGAGCCCTTCAAGACGCCAAGACTAAGACAGCTAAGGTGCAAAGGTCTCTGCTGCCATCACAATGTACAAGACAAAACTGAAGATGGCCGAGGAGGCTCAAGATCCTGACTTCGACAGAAGCAGCTGGGATGTTGAGGGCTGGAAGGCGAGGTTAGCTGATCTGGAAGATGATGAGGAGGCTGAGGAGGTTTTGGCGATCGAGGCCGGAGGCAGTAGAAAGGATCAGGTGAAGGATACCGAAGCTGGAGGGGATGAAGATGCAGCGAAGGTGTAGGCTGCATGATTGGGCGATGATGGACATTCCTAGACGTAGCCGGAGCCCAATTTTTAAATTTGGTAGTAGTTTGTTTTGTGGTTGTGCTGTTTTAAAACAATGATGGTCTGTATTTGAACAATAGTTTTAGGATTAAGGATCTGGGATCCTTTGGACAATAGGTAGGATTACAAATGGTGGAGGGATCCTCTGTTTGGGGGATGAAGCCATTGTGATCCTGCCGCCTTTTGATTTCCTGCACTTGCTATAACCGCATAAACAATGGACACCCGTTGCCAACCCATGTGGACGGGCCACGTTTTGCTGGTAGAAACGTGGGTTGGCAATTTTGACAACTTTTGACGGTTAATCCTTTGTTAATAAAATAACTTTAAACTTTTTTGGCTTATTTTGTGTTGTTATCCTTGTTTGTCCTTTTGATTTTCAATTGTTTTGATGTACACTTGTCTGAGTAAGAAAAGTTGAACAAATTAAAAAATTAGGATATGATCCAGGATCAAGTATCCCAAATTTAAAAAATTCCAAAAAGTGGTATATCTTAAGGATCATGAGTTCAGTTGTCAAAGTATTAGGGTTATTCAAATAATCAATGAATAAAATCAGAATAGTTAAGGATCATACCTGAGGATCCAAGTTAGGATCCTAACCCATAATACTATAACCAGGATACTCATAGGACAAACCTTAATAAGAGGTAAGGATCAAGGATCCTTGGTTGTTTAACTTCGAAGACCTGAAATAGAACATAACTTGGGACTAAGCCATTATAAGATAAAAGTTAGCAACTGGGACAAACCCAAAGGATAACTGGGGACAAGCCCAAGGATAACTGGGGACAAGCCCAAGGATAACTGGGGACGAGCCCAAGGATCGTGTGTGAACTGGAGTATGGCCCTAACTGGCGACTATCCAAACTTAGTGGCATGAAAATGCCAAAACCTTAGCTAACGTGAAAACGTTAGAAACCTTAAGAATGGATGTATGGTACGTCTACCATTATACGTAGGATCCTAGGTATAGCCAATACAATGGAATTATCAGCCCCTAAAACGAGTACTGGTCCCACTGCCATGAACTATACAAGGATCATCGTGCGCTACTTGCGGAACTGGGGTCAAGCCCAAATAACTGGGGTCAAACCCAAGTAACTGGTTGCTTTTGTGGATAATCATCCTTCTGCTAAGAGTACCTGATCCTTCAAAACTCAAAATCACGTGAAAGGGAGATAAAGGATGCAGGATCCTTATCCGTATGTGAGAAAGTAAGGAAATGAAATAGTTTAAGATTAGAATGTTACCACAATGAGGATCATCTGTACTTTGAGGATCCTTTAAGGATATTTATAATGTGAGGATCATGGATCCTTATCACATGAAGTATTTCTTCAAATGGACAACATTCCAGGCTCTAGGTAGCAAATCACCTTCCATTGTTAGCAATCGATATGCCCCCTTTCCTGCCTCAGCTTCAATCAAGTAAGGTCCTTCCCATTTTGGTGCCAACTTTCCATCAGCAGGATTGGTGGTATTCTGAAATGTTTTCCTCAGTACCATATCACCAACTTGGAACTTCCTGATCCTGACATTTTTGTTGTAGGCTCCAGCCATTCTTTGCTGATAACTTGCCATCCTTATCCTTGCCAAATCTCTGATTTCTTCTATAGTATCCAGGTCTTGAACCAAGTTCTCATCATTTTCCTCAGGATCACGAATACTTGTTCTAGCAGTTGGAACCACCATTTCTGAAGGGATCACTGACTCTGCCCCAAATACCAAAGAGAATGGAGTTTGGCCAGTAGCATTCTTAGGAGTTGTCCTATCAGCCCAAAGCACATAAGGTAGTTCTTCTGTCCATTTCCCTTTCTTGGATCCAAGCTTCTTCTTCAAATTGTTAATGATGATCTTATTGGAGGATTCTGCCTGACCATTAGCTTGTGGGTGGACTGGTGTTGATGTTATCATCTTAATCCCCCAGTTGTCACAAAAGTTAGTAGTTCTACCCCCAATGAATTGAGAACCATTATCACATATAATTTCAGAAGGAATACCAAATCTAGTTATAATATTTCTTTTAATGAAGGATATAACTTCCTTTTCTCTGACTTGGGCAAAAGCTTCAGCCTCTATCCACTTGGAGAAGTAATCAGTCATAGCAAGCATGAACACTTTTCCACCAGGTGCCTTAGGGAGCTTACCAACTATATCCATGCCCCATCTCATGAATGGCCAAGTGGAGGATATAGGATGCAATAATTCAGCTGGTTGATGAAGGATATTGCTGTGTCTCTGACAAGGATCACACTTCTTAGCATACTCCACAGCATCTCTCTTCATAGTTGGCCAATAGTATCCTGTCCTCAGGATCCTTGAGAATAATGCCCTGCCCCCAGTGTGGTTTCCACAATCTCCTTCATGGAAGTCTTTTAAAACTTCTTGGATTTCAGGATCCTTAATACACCTTAAATATGGTCCTGCAAGAGATCGTTTATACAACATATTATTTAAAATTGTGAATTGAGATACCTTAATTTTGAAAGCCCTAGGGTTTTCTCCTGTAGGAATCTCTCCATGTTGTATGTATCTCATGATTGGAAGGATCCATGATCCTGAATGAGATTGATTATCATCACTAGGGATGATTGCAGAATCCTCTCCTATCTCCATAGCAACATGATCCTCGATAGCCGGAGTCAGGATATGGATAATAGGGATCTTGATATCCTCCGGGATCTTCAAGGATGATCCTAAGTTGGCTAATGCATCTGCCTCTGCATTCTCTTCCCTTGGTACCTGTGTCAAACTAAAGGATACAAAAGAGAGTGTGAAGGGGTAAGGTCCCAAAAACCTCATAATAAGTATTTAGGACCATACCACAATACTGCTTTTAACCTTCTAACCTTGCGCGGCCGCGCACTGGTCTTATAAAAGGAAAAAACAGTCAGCAGCCTATAGTCGCGCGCCCAAAGGAAAACATAAATCCTTGCGCCTTCTCCCGATAGCAAAGGATAAAAATCCTGAGATCAATATTTCCGCCTAGCGTATCCAGACCTGGATAATTACTTAGACTTAGGATTTATTCATTCAGTGGTCTCCACACAATAAGGTGCCACACCAGATTACAGAAGTAATCTTCTAGAAGAAATATAATCGTGCACCACCCAGACGGTTATAACCGTCTGGACACGTGTCATTACCACAGACGCCCCTGAAATCACATCAAAGGCATGCAATTGGAGAGTAATCTCCACTTAATCACATTACACGTGGCAAATCCCCAACCTTTGATCTAGACCACGATCCGTGTGCTCTCACGTCGGATCAAGGAACTTAAACGGAAGGAAATGTAACCACTTACGGGGTTAGCATCTTCCGTTAACTTTTCACTAACGGGTTTTCCCGCCTAAAACGACTCCCGGCTATAAATATGAGAAAGAACCCAGGTATGAATGCAAGTCACACACACTTCTCAAATACATTCTCTTCTCCATTACTAATACTTATTCTCACACCGGAGTCGGGTCAAGGAGAGATCCCTCTTCTCCCCTTGGCGAGGCTAACTGTGTTCTTTTTTGCAGAACCATCGGAGAAGAAGATCAGCTGCAACTGAATCAATCGAGAGAGAGCTAACCTTTTTATGCGGATTCAAACCCCCTAGATATCTCGGTTCCGACCATTTATCTAGTGTTTCTTCATTGGCGCCCACCGATTCCTCAGTTTTCTAGTTTCTATCTCGTTTCGATTCAATTCATTCCATTTTCTGTTTTTGCACATGGCAGAAAATTCGTCATCTCACCGGCAACCTGGTCCTCGACCAAACGTCGGAAATAATTTACAAGTAGAAGGAATCGTAGAGGAGGCCTCAGACGATAATGATGTTCAATCCAATCGAGCAAATGATCCTGTTACTCCAGGAATGTTACCAGCAAACCCTGCTCAATCAATTTTACCACCAGGAGAAACTCCGATATCATGGTATGTCCGGTCCCAAGGGGCATTAAACGCAGTGTACACACAGTTGTGTGCTCAAACTGCTCCTCTGACTCAATCACGGAGACCGGGATCTAGAGCTCATGCCTCCCAGCGAGAAGAATCAACTTATGATGATACAGAAGTTCATGCCAGATCCACGTCTCAACGCGAGTACATTCAGTCAGGCAGTTACCAAAGGCAACATCACGGAGAACCACATCCTCGTTGAAGACAATCGGTTCATGATAGGTTGGGTTCCCAACGGGATACCCACACCGATGAATCTGATCCAACATACCGTTTGAGTGCAAACAACAGTGTGTTCAATCGACTACAGCCAAACTATAACAAATGCAGACCTCGAGCGGTTTATAACCCTGAGGCAGAACACAACTATGACTTAGTACCGCCCTGCAGAAGCGGCGGAAAACTCGAAGTTCATACTGGAGATAGCTCTGGCCCCATTGGAGAAGGCCAAGTTACCATCTAACATAGGGAAATTCAATGGGTTAACTGACCCTGATGATCATCTGAGAGTATTCACCAGCGCAGGGTTGGTTGGGGGTTGGACTCTCCCGCTATGGTGTCATTTGTTTGTACAAACATTAACCGGCCCAGCGCGAATCTGGTTTGATAACCTACCAACGGGACAGATCGAGTCGTGGAGAGATCTGCGTGAAAAGTTTTTAACACACTTCAGCCAGCAACGGCGTTCCATGCGTGATACATCCGACTTCATGAACATCTGGCGCCGCGATGATGAAAATCTGGAGGATTTTATCACCAGATACAATAAAGAAGTGTTGGAGATTGGCGGTGTTAACGAACAACTAATCCGTGCTCAGTTCAAGTACGCGGTTAGATGTGATGACATGGTTAAGGTATTATCTGGAACAGAGGGCCTTCCAAAAAGTTGGGAGAAGATAATGGCGGCGGCCAAGGTTTATGCGCAGACCGAGAAAAACCTTACTACAAACAGGCCACCACCACCACACAATAGGCCCGCTGACTTGAGCTTAACCAGTGAAAGGAGGTTCAAAAAATCATGGCGCGAGTCATCAGGAAGTCGTTCCTCTGAAGATGCCCGCACAACAATTAACAAACTCTCTGCACAAAGGGAGAACAAACAAGAAAATAGGGAAAGACAGTGGACTCCCCTAACAAAGGCCCCGGCGGAGGTTCTGAGTACTGAGGACTATCAATTCAAACCTCCGATCCCAATGAAGAGTAAACGTGGTCAAGACCCGGCGCAATACTGCGAATATCATAAAGACAACGGGCATACCACTAACAACTGCATATCTCTGCGCACAGAAATAGAGAAAGCCCTCAAGAATGGAGAACTCACGCATTTACTCCAAAACATGCGCAAAGAGATTAAGCAGATAACCCGGGGAGAAGAAGGCCCAAGTAAACGGGCCAAAACCTAAGGGATGACTCTATAAGTTTCCCGCAGAAAGACATGACCCATCAAATACGGCGGAACTATCAGAGAGTAAGTTAAGTTCCATATAATTATTAGAAAAACTTTGTAAAGCCTCTGTGCTCTATCCATGAATAAAATTACAAAGTTTCTATTATTTTTGTGTTTACAAAGTGCATGCAATTTCTTTTTAGTAAGCGCAAAAACATTATGGTAGTATAAAACAAGCTCCATGTGCGGTCAGTGATCACGTCACAAATGACCATAAATTCACACATGAGCTTTACACCAACTTCATTCGCCTTACTCAATAAAAGCAATTGTACTCATGCAAAATATTGTAAAGTCATTCAACAAAACAAATAGAAACATACTATTTTCAGCATACAGATACGCCCTAAAGAGTTTCAAACACGGCAGTGTTTAAAATACTTGCGCAACAGCGCACCATCAAAACAGGGATCTACATCCCGCATAAAAAATTGTTCAAATACAATTTCATACTACTCTAAATCTTCACCCCCATCCGGAAAGATTTCTTTGAGTTGCGCCACGTGATCGTCCGATTGCAGCGCCACATTTATCAGTTCCATAACTGGAAGTTGCAAATTATTAAACTCTGTTTTCATGGAAGCAAGCGCGGCAGCAGTATTTACGCCAAAGGTTGCAGACTTGCTATCATCCCAGTTAACCTTCAACGCACTTTTCACATGCTGGGAACATTCTGCATAACCTTGCGCATACCCATCTCGTCGCGCAGCAACCATTAGATTAGCAACAGTTTTATCCAGCTCTTCAGAGTTTAACACAGATTCAACAACCTATGAAAATCAAGCAGAAATGAGTATCAAAAGAGCGCATATATGATCCCACAACAAAAAAGAGAAAAGAAACTTACACAGGCAATCCCGCGATCTTTTAACCAGGCCATATCAGTCTTTAAAGGTTCAAGCTCGCTTTCCGCCGTAACCCGCGCCGTTTCTGAACTTTCTAGCTTCTCTTCAATCTCAGCCAAACGGCGGGAGGTTTCAGCATTCTCGGAATGTGCAAGCTCCAAATCCTTCTTTAGTTGTTCCTGGTCAGAAACCAAAGCAGTAAGTTCCTCTAACTCTCTATCTCTAAGGGCAAGAGTGGCGAAAGCTTGTACCTCCCGTTGCTCACTACGCTCCCTATGAGAACGCGCTTCCGCCAGCGCAACTTCTACATCAGCTTTCTCCTTCTTCAATTTTTCTACCTCCGCATCTTGATTCTTCAGATTTTCAACCTCAGCCTTGAGGTTATTTATAATATTGCGAAGGTTTGCCTTCTCAGCATTATCCTTCTCGCAAATTCTCCTCCAATTTTTGCGTTCCTCAGATAGGAGAGCAGCTTCAGCTTCAGCCTTTCTTTTCCAACCAGCAACAGACCATTCCTCAGTCTTGCGCTCAGCTTCAAACTTGGCTCGCTCAGTTTCTAATTTAGCCTTCAACTGAGCCACATGTTTTTCATCTTTAGCAAACTTCTTTTGAGATGCCATGAAAGATGCCTGCTCCTTATGCATACTATACCACTCACGCACTATACGGAGAGTAGTAGAAACATGAGAAGCAGTTTCTGCAAGATAAGACTGATAAGTCTGTTCATAAGGCTGACTTTCCTGAAACTTAATCTCGCCAGGCGGAAGTATCCCCTGCAACCAATCTTGGCATACACGCCAATCCGAGAAGGTATCGCCTTTCTTCAAATTCCAAACAGGGACATGAGGATTAGAAGCATCTTTTTCCATATAAGTCCGGTAATAATATTCCCCCAGAGTTTCTCCTGGACGAATTGGAGATTGTTTATCAACACCAGCAGATGAGCCTGGTTCCTCAGTTGTGACCTTCTCAGTATGTTCAGGCATAGCATCAGAAGGTCTAGGGGAAGAATTTGAAATTTTTTCAGCAGTCTGCTCTTTCCCCAAATCTTGAACAACAGCTTCAGGGGTTGGTGGATTATCAGCACCATCTACCACGCTCGGTTTAACAATATTTTCAGCCTCTGTATCAACGCCAACAGGCTTCTCAGCCTCAACGGTTTTCTCCACACCTTCCCCAGCAACCTCTGAAGACTCTAGCGGGTCTGCAACAGCAGCGCGCGGAGGAGTAGAGGGAAGTTCTTCATTAACCACAGATGGTACTTCTGTAGGGATAGGGGAAACAGGAACTTCTGGACAAGTGAAAGTCTGTAAGAATTCAGTCCGCTTAAAGGAAACAAGGAGGAACAACACTTACCAGGAACAGATTCCGAAACAAAGGCATCAAGATTTCCTTTTCTGGTAATTTTCTTCCTCTGTACCTTTTTAGGAGGTTGACCCTCCGCGTCAGGATCAGTTTGTTTCCGTTTACCAGCCTTCCGATGCACCAAGTGTTCGGGACTAGAGTCCAAGTCAATAGGCTCATTAGGGTTGGATGGGGGAATATCAGCAGAATCCTTTGGTTCAGGCTTCGGTTCTCGCATAGTCACTGCAGGAGTAAGACCCTCCAAAGAGTCAGAAACCACCACATAATCACACCTGGGGACAGAGGAACGGCGCGTACCTTTCTTCTCTCCAACATTCTTCGTCTTCAAAGTTTGAGCTTTAACAGTCTCACTCCTCTTGGGCAAAGAAGTAGAAGTTGTTGCGCGTTTCTTCTTTTCAGGACCTATGCCGAAATTCAACAATTCACCTACAAAAGCGCAAAGCAAAGGCTTACCCACAAAGAGCAAAAGGAAACGAAACGCAGATATAACTTACCAGCGCCAACAGCTGGTTGAGCAGATAGATCCGCATCTTGCGGAAGAACAAAATTCCTTACAATACGATGGTACCAAAGCTCATCTTCAGGTTTCTTTTTGATGGTACCCATCCTTCCGCCTTCCCTCTTGAAGGCAACAACATACAAAGAAACAACTACATTAAAAAAGAAAACAGGTCAAAAAAAAAACAAAAAAAAAACAGAAAAGAAGAGGAAAGAGAGTGGAAAAGCCCCAAACTTACTATGACCATCCTCTGTGTATACGGGTTTATCTTCACACTCCATCTTCCAGTTCAAACTCATGCCGGCTCCGACGAGAGCTTTCTACGGCAACGCAATATTGGGCACGTCTTTCAGATCTTGGTACCAGTTTTCATCAACAGGGGTCTGAAGCGTTTCAATCGGAACATCGTCCTTCCCCCCTAGAACCATCTTCACTGGAATCACTCCGGCCTTGATAAAGAAAAATTTTTGCTTCCAATCATGGAAGGATTTTGGGGGTTGCAATAGAATTTTCTTCGCAGAAGCTCTCTAAACGAACGAATAAAACCCTTGGGTACAATGCATTTGATGGAAAACCCTAAATCGAGGAACGGTCGGTTCGACATTCATTGTTCGGCAAACAAATTCAAAATGCCGAACCCTAACCATGCCAATAGGGTGAAGTTGGGAAATATGATGTTTGTAAAATCCAAGGATGTCAAGGAAAAATCTAGTAACAGGCAAACGAAAGTTACCGTCACAGAAAAAATCCCAAAAGAGGGTAATATACCCGGCCGGAGCGTCCGCTGCCGTCTACCCCTCTTCAGGATACAAAGCACCCCAGTTCTCCGAGAATTTGAGATTCTGAATTAAACCATCAAAGGACGCCCTAGTCCACTTCAATGGTGGGAGTTCAGTCGCCATTTCCTCAATAAGTTCTTCTTGATGTTCTCCGGTTGACATAAGAGGAAGAATGATAGAGTTTTCGGTATAAAAAGAAATGGGGAAAAATTTTTAACAAAACAATGATTGTGCAAAAGAGGTTATCCAGACGTTATATATACTTATCGCAATAAATAGCATCGGTAACCGTCACAGCGACTGTTTCGGGTATCACAGTTCCCCAAGCAGCAGAAAAAGTAAATGTCAGAACACACACGCGTTTACACGCGCACGTGTAAGACACGGACAGTAAAAAACAACTGACAATGACAGGTTGTCAATCAATTTACTGCACCAGTCTCGTTAAAAGTATAAAATTTTCCAAAAAATCTTTACAAAAATCAAAAATTCAAATCTTCTCATAGAAGATTTCTTATTTCTAGCGCCCAAAAAAGCATCTCCCTCTCACAAGTCCAGTGCTCCACTTACTTGCATAAGTACAACACTAGACTGGGGGACTTGAAGGGGTAAGGTCCCAAAAACCTCATAATAAGTATTTAGGACCATACCACAATACTGCTTTTAACCTTCTAACCTTGCGCGGCCGCGCACTGGTCTTATAAAAGGAAAAAACAGTCAGCAGCCTGTAGTCGCGCGCCCAAAGGAAAACATAAATCCTTGCACCTTCTCCCGATAGCAAAGGATAAAAATCCTGAGATCAATATTTCCGCCTAGCGTATCCAGACCTGGATAATTACTTAGACTTAGGATTTATTCATTCAGTGGTCTCCACACAATAAGGTGCCACACCAGATTACAGCAGTAATCTTCTAGAAGAAATATAATCGTGCACCACCCAGACGGTTATAACCGTCTGGACACGTGTCATTACCACAGACGCCCCTGAAATCACATCAAAGGCATGCAATTGGAGAGTAATCTCCACTAAATCACATTACACGTGGCAAATCCCCAACCTTTGATCTAGACCACGATCCTTGTGCTCTCACGTCGGATCAAGGAACTTAAACGGAAGGAAATGTAACCGCTTACGGGGTTAGCATCTTCCGTTAACTTTTCACTAACGGGTTTTCCCGCCTAAAACGACTCCCGGCTATAAATATGAGAAAGAACCCAGGTATGAATGCAAGTCACACACACTTCTCAAATACATTCTCTTCTCCATTACCAATACTTATTCTCACACCGGAGTCGAGTCAAGGAGAGAACCCTCTTCTCCCCTTGGCGAGGCTAACGGTGTTCTTTTTTGCAGAACCATCGGAGAAGAAGATCAGCTGCAACTGAATCAATCGAGAGAGAGCTAACCTTTTTATGCGGATTCAAACCCCCTAGATATCTCGGTTCCGACCATTTATCTAGTGTTTCTTCAGAGCGCCAATTCTTTGACCCAAGATACCTGATCCTCATATGCTTAGCAATTTGCAAGCCAGCTATCAAGGCTTCATATTCAGCCTCATTGTTAGTGGTTTGGAACTCACAAGCTATAGAGTGGGGTATTATGTCCCCCTGTGGCGATTTTAGTAGTATCCCAAGCCCTGTTCCTTTGACATTTGAGGATCCATTAGTATAGAGTATCCAAGGATCCTTGGTTTCCTCTAGCTGCTGGACTTCTAACTCAGCTTCCTTTTGCAAATCACTACTGAAATCTGCCACAAAGTCGGCTAATGCTTTGGATTTAATGGTTGTCCTGGGCTCATATCTTATATCATATGCACTAAGCTTCACTGCCCACTTAGCCATCCTTCCTGACATTTCAGGTTTCCTGAGGACATTCTTGATTGGAAAATTAGTTTTGACGATAATAGCATGAGTTTCAAAATAATGTCTCAATTTAGTAGATGCCATAATTAATGCGAGGATAAGTTTTTCTAAGTGTGAATACCTGGATTCAGCATCAAGTAAACTCTTACTTACATAATAGACAGGATGTTGTGTACCTTCGTGATCCTTAACAAGGACGGCACTTACTGCTTTTGAGGATACCGCGAGATATAAGGATAACACGTCTCCTTTTTCTGGTTTCATCAAAGCCGGGGCCGAGGATAGGTAATCCTTAAGAGCTCCTAAGGCACTTTCATGCTTCTCAGTCCACTCGAATTTCTTGTTCTTCCTTAGGATATCATAGAATTCCTTGCACTTTTCTGAGGATTTGGATATGAATCTGTTTAGAGCTACAATCCTGCCTGTTAACCTCTGAACATCCTTAGCATTGGCAGGTGACTTGATGTTCACTATAGCTTTGGTTTGTTCTGGACTGGCTTCAATGCCTCTCTTTGTCACCATATATCCTAAGAATTTACCTGCTTTAACACCAAAGTGACATTTTGAAGGATTAAGTTTCATGTTATATTTGTCAAGGATATTGAATGCTTCCTCCAAGTCTCTTAGGTGATCCTCAGCCTTTTTTGATTTTACCACCATATCGTCTATGTAAACCTCCATAGTCTGTCCAATCTGATCCTTGAACATCATATTCACTAGCCTTTGATAAGTTGCACCTGCATTTCTTAGTCCGAATGGCATAGCAATATAGCAGTATATACCAGTTGGAGTCATAAAGGCTGTATCCTCTTGATCGGATGGTTCCATCTGAATTTGTTGAAATCCAGACGAAGCATCCATAAAAGTTAACAGTTCATGACCCGCAGTTGCATCCACCATGGAGTCAATGTGGGGTAATGGGAAAGGATCCTTGGGACATGCCTTATTTAAATCAATGAAATCGACACATACCCTCCACTTTCCGTTTTTCTTTTGAACAACAACCACATTGGCCAACCATCTTGGATACTTGACCTCTCTAATCATACCTGCTCGGAGTAATTTCTCTACCTCCTCCTGGATAATGGCATTTCTTTCTGGTGCAAATTTCCTCCTCTTTTGATGGATTGGTTTGAAGGACCTATCAATGCCAAGTTTGTGAGTGATTATATCTTTAGATATACCTGTCATGTCTTCATGTTTCCATGCAAAGGTGGTCTTTCTCCTTTTGAGGAAGGATATGAGGTCTTCCTTTATTTCGCCAAGGATCCCTGATCCTATATAAACTTTAGATTCAGGATCATCAGGATCCATAAGGATTTCTACTACATCCTGTTCTCTTGCCTCCAAGACATCCCTTGGAGGAGGCTTTAATTGCTATTTCTCCCTTGACCTTGATGCTGGTTTCATTGATGAGGTGTAGCAGTTCTTAGCCTCTTGCTGATCACTATCAATCTTCACTATTCCCCAAGGACTAGGAAGCTTCACACATTGATGATAAGTGGATCGGACTGCCTTCATGTCATGTATCCAAGGTCTGCCAAGGATCACATTACAACAAGATAAACAGTCAATAACACAAAACTTTTGGTAAGAATGTAGGCCTTCGATATAGATTGGGAGTTTAATGTCCCCCAAAGTATTCTTAGTCTCGCCACTGAATCCCACGAGCACAGAGGATCTTGGTATGATATCGGATTCAGGAATGTTCATCTTCTTGAGGACATCAAGCTGGATAATGTTCACAGAGCTTCCTCCATCTATAAGGATCCTACAAACAAAATGGTTAGAAATAAAAAGAGTGATAACCAAACCATCATGACGAGGATCCTGAATGTCAACCCGATCATCCTCATCAAAAGTTATAACTTTTCCTTTGGAGACACTGGATGTTCGAATGGGTCTATCTCCATTATCCATCTTAGTTTCCTTTGCATGTCTTTTAGCTGCAGAGAAGGATGTTCCACAAATGTATGATCCTCCAGAAATAAAGTTTATAACTTGTGCATCTGCTGGAGGGGCTGGAGCTTTCTCTGGGATCCTTTCAGGATCCTGAGTCCTTGACTTCTTTCTCCCCAATAATTCTTTCAAGTGCCCCTTGCTCAACAAGTATACAATTTCTTTTCTCAGTGCGATGCATTCTTCTGTGAGATGCCCAAAATCTTCATGATATGCGCACCACTTTGACTTGTCTTTAGTTGCAGTTGGTCTGTCATTTTTCCTGGGCCATCTAGCTTTATCACCTAAATTCTGCATCGCAAGGATTAGTTCATTGTTATCGACAGAAAAGCAATATTCGGAAATTGGAGGATAATCGTCATCATCCTCTTCTTGTTCAACAGCATGCACATTCTGGTTATCAAATTTGTTATAGGATCTGAACTTGTTGTTCTTGAATGAGGATCCTTGCTTCTCTTGCTTTGAGGATCCTGCTAACCTCTCCTGGATCCTCTTGTCATCCACTAACCGGATGAACCTAAGGGCCCGGGTTCTTACCTCATCTAGATTCCTACATGGTGTCATAACAAGATCATCATAGAATAATGAATCCCTAAGCAATCCCATTTTAAAGGCTTCAACAGCCGTAGCTATATCCAGGTTAGGGATATCTAAGGATTCTTTACTAAATTTAGTGATATAATCCCTTAATGATTCATTATGACCTTGGGTTATCCTATACAGATCACTAGTTAAACGCTCAAATTTTCTACTACAAGAAAACTGGTTATTAAATAGGTTAACTAGATTAGCAAACGAGGTAATAGAGTAAGGGGGAAGACTTAGCAGCCATTTAAGAGTCGATCCAGTAAGAGTGGATCCAAATCCCTTGCACAGACATACTTCCTTTAACCTTTCTGGGATGGGATTAATCTCCATCCTTTCCCTGTACTGTGCTATGTGTTCTTCAGGATCTGTTGAGCCATCATACAACTTCATGGTAGGCACATGGAACCTCTTAGGTATCTCAGCATCACAGATTGGTGGTGCAAAGCGAGATATCTTGTGGCTCCCATCGGCAATCTCTGGGATAGGCTTGACCACTCCTGGGACACTTGATATCATATCCTTTAACTTTTGCAATTCTCTGGCCATGGCATGATTGATACCTGTATCCTGCATAAGGCCATGGTTAGTGGTATAAGAATTATTGAAAGTGTTACCTCCCATTGGATTCAAATTAGGAAGAGCGGATGTGAATCCATATTGTTGAGGCTCTGGAATGACCGATGGACCAGTAGAAGCAATGGTCTGCATTGGAATAAAATCTCCCTGATGGATATCGGAATTCCCTGATTGCAAACTCCTTAAGGATCCCGGAATCTGGAAGGATCCCTGAAACTGAGAGGATCCTTGGACCTGGGAGGATCCTTGAAACTGAGAGGATCCTTGGACCTGGGAGGATCCTGGAACATAGGAGGATCCTTGAACCTAGGAGGATCCTTGAAACGGCCATAATCCTTGAATCTGCTGCGCTCCTGAATATCCTTCTGAGCTTACGAAGGATCCTATATGCTGAGGATGGGATCCTGCTGGTTGCAAGTGTGACCCTGAAGCCTGAGTCATTGCTGATGATCCGCAATGCACTCCTTTTGGCCCTCCCACATATTGAACATCTGAAACCGCTGAAGGCTGAGAAGTTATAACCGGAGTATCGAAATTCAAAGATCTGGGCATCAGTGGGGAATGATCCTCTGTCGATCTCTTCTGTTTCTTGATGTCTCCAATTTCTCTAAGAATCCTTTCATTAGTCTTATCCTGCTGCTGTATATGCTCCTTCATCTGCAAAATCAGAGTAAACAAGTCACTAGTAGTAGGAGTATAAGAAGAAGAAGAAGCTGGTGGTTTTGAGAAAATGGGAGTTGGTTTCTTCTCGGCATTTTTCTGAGGTCTAGAAGGTGGTGGAGGCAAAGGTGGAATGCCCTGGGATGAATTGACTGCAGAGATCGCACTGGATGTGTTCTTTGATGATGAAGCCATCTACTTGGATGTAACGAACCGGAATGATCACAAAAATGAGAATTTCTTAGGAACGAAGCACCAATAGCCCCACGGTGGGCGCCAAACTGTTTTGGTCAAAAATCAGTTGAGGATAATGCAACCAAACTCTTTGTTACGGGGTATGATGCTTGAATTGGTAAACAATAATAAGGATCACTATGAAATGAATTGCACAGGAGACACAAATATTTATACGAGGAAAAAGCCCTTGATCAATGTATGATCTCCGGCATAAAAAACCTCGGGTGATGGAAACTACCGATCACCAACTCAAATTAAACAATAACTCTTTTACAACTTCGGATGATAGCGAGCTAAGTACAAGGATCACTATAGTGTATCGTGTAGAAATGTATGAAGAAATGCTAAGTGTTTTGCCGAGAGCTGGTGAGTGCGGTTGTACGAGTGTGTGTAGCCAAAAAATAGCCAAGTGTTGTCTAATTAGCTCGCTACCCCTTTTAAATCTAGTAAAATATCTAAATAACTAACTATCCGCAATTCATGCCTTCTCCCCACGATCTCCATAACGTTCACCATGGTCAAGCACGTGCGGAATAAGCGTGGAATATTCTTCAGGAACGTTACCAAGACTAAGTCCAAGCTGTTATTCCTGCGAAACAATATCGAATTCAAAGCAAACAATCATTAGTATAAGGATCCTTAGGATGATCCATGATCCTGATCCTGAAGAACTTCTGAGGATCACTAACTGACACAGAAGTAAGGATCACCAAAGAGGATAACAATTGAGCATCACAGGTCATTCAAAAATCCTCCCCTAACAATAGGAAAGTTAGTCTTAACAATAATAGGATGAGTTTCAAAATAATGGCGTAATTTAGTTGATGCCATGATTAAAGCAAGAATAAGTTTTTCTAAATGAGAATACCTGGACTTCAGCATCAAGTATACTTTTACTTACATAATATACAAGATGTTGAGTACCTTCATGATCCTTAACAAGGACTGAGCTTACTGCCTTTGAAGAAACTGCTAAGTATAAGGATAATATATCCCCTTTTTTCTGGTTTCATTAAAGCTGGAGCTGAGGATAGGTAATCCTTAAGGGCCTTGAGGGCATTCTCATGCTTTTCAGTCCACTTAAATTTTTTGTTCTTTCTTAGAATGTCATAGAATTCTTTGCATTTCTCTGATGACTTTGATATGAATCTGTTCAAGGTTGCGATCCTTCCTATCGATCTTTGCACATCCTTGGCATTGGCAGGAGACTAGATGTTCACAATAGCCATGATTTGTTCTGGACTTGCCTCTATCCCTCTTTTTGTCACCATACAACCTAGGAATTTGCCAGCTTTTACACCAAAGTGGCACTTGGAAGGATTTAATTTCATGTTGAATTTATCAAGGATATCAAATGCTTCTTCCAAATCTCTAAGGTGATCCTCAGCTCTCTTGGACTTAACCACAATGTCATCAATATAGACTTCCATTGTGTGTCCAATTTGTTCTTTAAACATCATATTAACTAGCCTTTGGTATGTAGCACCTGCATTTCTTAGTCCAAAGGGCATAGCAATATAACAATAGATACTAGTAGGGGTCATAAAGGCTGTATCCTCTTGATCAGATGGTTCCATCTGAATTTTTTGAAATCCATAAGAAGCATCCATAAAGGTTAATAACTCATGACCCGCTGTAGCATCCACCATGGAGTCAATGTGGGGTAATGGGAAAGGATCGTTGGGACATGCCTTATTTAAGTCAGTAAAATCAACACATACCCTTCACTTTCCATTTTTCTTTTGAACAACAACCACATTGGCTAACCACCTTGGATACTTTACCTCTCTAATCATACCTGCTTTGAGCAGTTTATCTACCTCCTCTTGAATGATGGCATTTCTTTCAGGTGCAAACTTTCTCCTCTTCTGATGTATAGGCTTAAAAGACCTGTCAATGCCAAGTTTATGAGTAATGACATCTTTAGAAATATCTATCATGTCTTCATGTTTCCAGGCAAAGGTAGCTTTTCTTCTTTTTAAGAAGGATACCAAATCCTGTTCAATGGTATCGATGATCCCGGATCCTATAAAAACTTTGGATTCAGGATCCTGAGGATCCATTAGGATATCTTTGACATCTTGTTCTCTTGCATCCAAAACATCTCTTGGAGGATACTTTAATTGTTATGCTCCCCTAGGTTTCGAGGTTGGCTTCATTGATGAGGTGTAACAATTCTTGGCTTCTTGTTGATCACTCTCTATCTTTACCACACCACATGGAGTAGGGAGTTTAACACACTGATGATATCTAGATGGAACCGCTTTCATATCATGTATCCATGGCCTGCCAAGGATAACATTGAAACAAGATAAGCAATCTATAACACAAAATTTTTTAATAGAATTTACTCCCTCTATGTAAATAGGAAGTTTAATGTCCCCCAATGTATTCTTGGTTTCTCCACTTAATCCCACAAGAACTGATGATCTTGGGATAATTTCTGATTCAGGAATGTTCATTCTTTGAGGACATCAAGTTGGATAATGTTCACTGAGCTTCCCCCATCTATGAGAATCCTGTGAACAAAATGGTTAGAAGTACACAATGTAATAATAAGACCGTCATGATGTGGATCCTGAATATCTACACGGTCATCCTCATCAAAGGATATGACTTTTTGCTCTGTAAGGGTAGAAGTTCGAATAGGCCTATCCCCATTCTCCATTTTTGTCTCTCTGGCATGCCTCTTAGCTGCTGAAAAGGAATTGCCACATATATCTGATCCACCAGAAATAAAGTTGATAATTTGGGAATCTACTAGAGGAGCAGGTGCTCTTTCTGGAACTTTTTCAGGATCCTGGATCCTCGATTTCTTTCTTCCAAATAGCTCCTTCAAGTATCCTTTGCTTAATAGGTAACCAATCTCTTTTCTGAGTGCTATGCATTCATCAGTGAGATGACCAAAATCTTCATGGTATGCACACCAGTTAGATTTGTCTTTTGTGGCAGCCGGCTTGTCATTCTTTCTAGGCCACCTAGCTTTGTCACCTAAATTCTGCATAGAAAGGATTAGTTCATTGTTATCAACACCAAAGCAATAGTCAGAAATAAGAGGATAATCCTCATCATCGTCTTCTTGCTCCACAGCATGTACATTTTGATTATCAGTTTTGTTGTAGGATTTTGATTTGTTGTTTCTGAAATAGGATCCTTGCTTTTCCTACTTTGAGGATCCCGATAGTCTCTCCTGCATCCTTTTATCATCCTCTAACCGGATGAATCTAAGAGCTGTAGTTCTCATTTCATCAAGGTTCCTGCAAGGTGTCATCACAAGATCATCATAGAATTGTGAATCCTTAAGAAAACCCATTTTAAAAGCTTCCACAGCTGTTGCAATATCTAAGTTGGTGTTTTGGTCAAAAATCAAGCAAAGATAATGCAACCAAACTTCCTGATGTGAGGTATGATGCTTGAATCAATGAATAATGCTAAGGATCACTCAGGAATGTAATGAACAAGTGACACAATGATTTATACGAGGAAAAAGCCCTTGATCAAGAGTTGATCTCCGGCATAAAATACCTCGGGTGATGGAAACTACCGATCACCAACTCAGATTAAACAGAAAATGTATTACAACTTTGGATGATAGCGAGCTAGTTACAAGGATCACTAGAGTGTAATGTGCAATAAGTGTGTAATTGCCAAGAGAACTGTTGAGAGCTGATGAGAGCTGTTACGAGTGTGTGTGTTTAGCCAAAAATAGCCAAGTGTTCTAATCTAGCTCCCTATCCCCTTTTAAATTTGGAAATATCTAAGCTAACAAACTATCCACATTTCAAGCAAGTCTCCCACGAACTCCATAACGTCCATATTAGTCAAGCACGTGCGGAATAAATAGGGAATATGCTCCAGGAATATCTCCAAGACCAAGTCCAAGCATGTACTCCTGCAAAACAACATCATATTCAAAGTAGACAATCGTTAGTATGAGGATCCTTATGATGATCCTGGATCCTGATCCTACAATACTCTCTGAGGATCACTAATTCAAACAGAATTGAGGATCCCTAAGCTTGACAGTAATTGAGGATCACTGATCTTTGGAAAATCCTCCCCTAACAATTGCCCCCAAAATATAAGGAGTGAAGTGTAAATAAACGAGTTATATTTTCTCGTTCTTAACCGCAACAAACCAACGGATATATAGCCGTTACTTTCTGACTAGCCGTTGCCATCCTGACGTCACTAAAGTGACTATCCTGCAAGATCATGATTATAAATTGAAATTATAGATAAGGGTTAGGAAGCATTTAAATTCGTGCGTTTCATCCTTTAAATCTTCATTCGAAGATCTGATCAGGTACTTCTCTTTCCTTTCTCTCTTCATATTCCCCTTCTGTTTCTTCTTCTCCACCATCAATATGCCCAAGATGATGTTAAGATCCTCACCGGCTAAGGATCACAAAAAGGACAGTCCCTTGAAGAGCCAAAAGATCATCGAAGACTCTACAAAGGAACGATGTTGCTTTACTGATCCACAGATAGATAGGATTCGCCATTGTTTTTCGGTGAACACCGTTTTCAAAACTTTTGATCCCACCGTCCTGAGAGACTATGTTTCTGAAACCTGGGTAGCTTTTCCGGTTACCCCATTTACAATAGGATACTCGTATCCTTTTCCTGATTTCACCCAATCCTTCTTCTCTCTCACCGACATCTCCTACATCCAAGCAATGACAATGATCTGGAGGGTCTTGTATACCCTTGAAAGAATCATTGAGCGTGAAGGTATTGATCTGGGAATGTCGGAGTTTGCAGAGATGTACGACCTCGTGAGCCATGGATCTCACCGATATCTACTCAAACATAAACCTGGTGAAGAACACCCCATCTTCAAAGCCACTAAGAATGACACCAACTGGAAACGGCGATTCTTCTTTGTCAGAAGGGATTCTATCCCTGATGGAAAGGATCTACCTAGAAAATGGACCACCCATGGTAGGATAGAGGATCCTGAGAAGGATCACAGGATAACCTTGTTTCTGCTGAGGATCACTAACATCCTTTTGTTTCTATTTTGCAGCTATTAGTGTTGCACACCTTATTACAACACCTGCAATGAAGGAAAGGCTTGCTGCTTTTAGGAGGCTCGATCCTTCAATAAGAACATTTCTAGCAAATACCCAGGATTCTCAGGAAGTATCCTCAGGCTCTGTTACAATGTCAAGTAAGTATCCCATTTTGTGCATAACTAAATGTTTAAATTAGAATGAAATACGGATACTTATCTGTTTTGGATGTGTAGGTGCTAGAAAATCATCGAAGTCTGCTACTCGCTTCAGTGTCACCGATCTCACCACTGTTGGTCCCAGGTCTGGAAAGAAGAAGGCTGCTGCTAGCCCAAGTACTGCCATCCCCAAGCTTACCGCCTCCAAGGGAAAGAAGAGGAAAGCCTCTGAGACTGACAATCTAGAAGGCTTGCCTCTAATCCGCCACCAATTCCTTGAATACTTCGCTGAGTTAAGGATCACTGACTTAGCTTAATTATCCTGCCCACTTGAGGATCATGTGATCCTAAACTTTACATTGTCTTTTTGTAGAAATTTGCTGAAATCGAGGACTACGTAAGGAATGTTGAAAAGGTTGAGCTAAATTGTTTGGACCTCCAAAAGATCATGCTGGCCAAGGATCAGAAGATTGCCTCCCTCAAAAACGATGTCAATCTGGTGAAGAGGGAACTTGTCCTGGCTCATATCACTGCTGATCAGGAGAAGAATGAGATCACAAATGATGCTAAAGTCTCCGCTGCCATTGCTATGTACAAAACCCAGTTACAGATGGCCCAAGAAGCTCTGGATCCTGATTTTGACAAGAGCAACTGGGACATAGAGGGCTGGAAGGCTAGATTTGCTGAGTTGGATGATGAAGAAGAGGCTGGTGAGGTCTTAGCAATTGAGGCGAGTGGAAGTGGAAAGGATCATGCTGATGCTGATGATGCTGGTGGTGATGCAGCCAAGGTTTGAGCTGCTGAAATGGGCGATGATGGATATTTCTAGACGCGGTCGGAGCCCATTTTTTAGGACATGGTAGTAGTTTTATTTTGGTTATGATGTTTAGAAACAATGATGGGTTGTATTTGAACAATAGTTTCTAGGGTTATGGATCATGGATCCTAAGACAATAGGTAGTATAATGGGTGGTGGATGGATCCTCTGTTTGGGGGATGAAGCCACTTGTTATCCTGCCATCTTTAATTTCCTGCACTTCAAAGACCTATGAACAATGGACACCCTTTACCTACCCCAGCGGACGGGCCACGTATTGCTGGTAGATGCTTGGGGTAGGTGATTTTGACAACCTTCGAAGGGTTAACTTTTGTGAATAAATAAAACCTTAACTTTTTTGGCTATATCCCGTGTTGTTATCCTTGTGAGTACTTTACTTTTCAATTGTTGTGATATACATTTTGTCTGAATTTATTAAGTAAAGAAGAAAAAATTTAATAAATATCCTCAAAAAGTTAAGGATATGATCAAGGATCACATATCCTATAGTCGACAAGTTCTGAAAAGTAGTGTAGTTTAAGGATCATAAGTTCAGTTGTCAAAGGATTAGGGTCACTTAGATAAATAATGAATAAAGTCAAAATGATCAAGGATCATACCTGAGAATCCAAGTTAGGATCCTAACCTTTAACACTTATAATCAGGATAACCAAAAGAAAAACCTTAATAGAAGGTAAGGATCAAGGATCCTTGGTCGTTTAGCTTCAAAAACCTGAAATATGATATAACTTGGGACTAAGCCAATATAAGATAAAAGTTAGTAACTGGGGACAAGCCCAACAATTCTGGGGACAAGCCCAATATACTGGGGACAAGCCCAAAGGATAACTTGGGACAAGCCCAAAGGATAACTGGGGACAAGCCCAAAGGATAACTGGGGACAAGCCCAAAAGATAACTGGGGACAATCCCAAAGATCGTGTGTAAACTGGAGTATGGCCCTCACTGGCGACTATCCAAACTTAGTGACATAAAAATGCCAAAACCTTAGCTAACGTGAAAACGTTAGAAACCTTAGGAACGGATGTATGGTACATCTACCATTATACGTAGGATCCTGAATACAGCCAGTACAATGAAATTGTCAGCCCCTAAAACAAGTACTGGTCCCATTGCCATGAACTGTACCAGGATCATCGTGCGCTACTGGCGATACTGGGGACAGGCCCAAATAACTGGGGTC
The DNA here is from genome assembly GCA_030545235.1 of Helianthus tuberosus. NCBI lineage: Eukaryota > Viridiplantae > Streptophyta > Magnoliopsida > Asterales > Asteraceae > Helianthus > Helianthus tuberosus. The sequence continues at coordinate 25,050 of JARYGA010006247.1, forward strand.
AAGCCCAAATAACTGGATACTTCTGTGGATACTCAATCCTTTGTTAAGGATACCTGAACCTTCAAAACTTAGAATCAAGTGAAAGGAGGATAAAGGATGCAGGATCCTTATCCTTATATAAGATAATTAAAGAATGAAATAGTTGGAGATTAGAATATTACCAAAATGAGGATCATCTGTCCTGTAAGGATCCTTTAAGGATACTCGTTAGCTAAGGATCACGGATCCTTGTTACATGAGGTATTTCTTCAAGTGGACAGAATTCCAAGCTCTTGGTAGCAAATCACCTTCTATTGTTAGCAATCGATATGCCCCCTTTTCCAGCCTCAGCTTCGATCAAATATGGGCCTTCCCACTTTGGTGCCAACTTTCCATCAGCAGGATTGGTGGTATTCTGAAATGCTTTCCTTAACACCATATCACCAACTTGGAATTTCCTGATCCTGACATTTTTGTTGTAAGCTCCAGCCATCCTTTGTTGATAACTGGCCATCCTTATCCTTGCAAAATCCCTGAGTTCCTCTATAGTATCCAAATCTTGAACCAAGTTTTCAGCATTTTCTTCAGGATCACGAATGCTTGTTCTTGCAGTAGGAACCACCATCTCTGTAGGGATCACTGATTCTGCCCCAAATACCAAAGAAAATGGAGTTTGGCCAGTGGCATTCTTGGGAGTTGTCCTATCAGCCCAAAGCATATAAGGTAGTTCTTCTGCCCAGTTTCCTTTCTTGGATCCAAGCTTCTTCTTTAAATTGTTGATGATGAACTTGTTGGATGATTCTGCCTGACCATTAGCTTGTGGGTGGGCTGGTGTTGATGTTATCATCTTAATCCCCCAGCTGTCACAAAAGTTAGTAGTTCTATTCCCAATAAATTGGGATCCATTATCACAAACAATTTCAGAAGGGATACCAAATCTAGTAATAATGTTTCTTTTAATAAAGGATATAACTTCCTTTTCTCTGACTTGAGCAAAAGCTTCAGCCTCTATCCACTTGGAGAAGTAATCAGTCATAGCAAGCATAAATACTTTTCCACCAGGTGCCTTAGGAAGCTTACCAACTATATCCATTCCCCATCTCATAAATGGCCATGAAGAGGATATAGGATGCAAAAGCTCTGCTGGTTGATGAAGGATATTACTATGTCTCAGACAAGGATCACACTTCTTGGCATATTCCACAGCATCCTTCTTCATAGTAGGCCAATAGTATCCTGTCCTCAGGATCCTTGAGAATAATGACCTGCCCCCAGTATGGTTTCCACAATCTCCTTCATGGAAATCCTTTAGGACTTCTTGGATTTCAGGATCCTCAATGCACCTTAGATATGGTCCTGCAAGAGATCGTTTACACAACATATTATTCAATATTGTAAATTGAGATACCTTGATTTTGAAAGCCCTAGGGTTTTATCCTGTAGGAATCTCTCCATGTTGTATGTATCTCATGATTGGGAGGATCCATGATCCTGAATGAGATTGAGTATCCTCACTAGGGATGATTGCGGAATCCTCTCCTATCTCCATGGCTACATGATCCTCGATAGCAGGGGTCGGGATGTGGATAATAGGGATCTTCAATATCCTCCGGGATCTTCAAGGATAATCCTAGATTGGCTAATGCATCAGCCTCTGCATTCTCTTCCCTTGGTACCTGTGTCAAACTAAAGGAAACAAAAGAGAGTGTCAATTCTTTGACTATCTCTAAATATTTGATTAGCTTTTCACCTTTAACAGCATAGGATCCATTAAAGGGATTAGTAATTAATAATGAATCTATATGTACCTCAAGATACCTGATCCTCATATGCTTAGCAATTTGCAAACCAGCTATCAAGGCTTCATACTCAGCCTCATTGTTGGTAGTTTGAAATTCACAAGCTATGGAGTGGGGTATTATGTCCCCCTGTGGCGATTTTAGTAGTATTCCAAGCCATGTTCCTTTGACATTAGAAGCACCATCAGTGAAGAGTATCCAAGGATCCTTAGTTTCTTCTAGCTGTTGGACTTCCAATTCAACTTCCCTTTGCAAGTCACTACTGAAATCTGCCACAAAGTCAGCTAAGGCATGGGATTTAATGGCAGTTCTAGGCTCATATCTTATATCATAAGCACTAAGCTTTACTGCCCACTTAGCCATCCTTCCTAACATTTCAGGTTTCCTGGGAACATTCTTAATTGGAAAATTAGTCTTAACAACAATGGCATGAGTTTCAAAATAATGTCTTAATTTAGTAGATGCCATAATTAATGCAAGGATAAGTTTCTCTAAGTGTGAATACCTGGATTCAGCATCAAGTAAACTCTTACTTACATAATAAACATGATGTTGTGTACCTTGGTGATACTTAACAAGGACCGCACTTACTGCTTTTGAGGATACTGCTAGGTATAAGGATAATATATCCCCCTTTTTCTGGTTTCATCAAGGCGGGGGCTGAGGATAGGTAATCCTTAAGAGCTTTGAGGGCACTTTCATGCTTCTCGTTCCATTCAAATTTCTTGTTCTTCCTCACGATGTCATAGAATTCCTTGCACTTTTCTAAGGATATGGATATGAACCTGTTCAAGGCTACGATCCTGCCTGTCAATCTTTGCACATCCTTGGAATTGGCAGGAGATTTGATATTCACAATTGCCTTAATCTGCTCTGGACTTGCTTCAATGCCCCTCTTTGTCACCATATAGCCTAAGAATTTACCTGCTTTAACACCAAAATGACACTTGGAAGGATTCAGTTTCATATTAAATTTATCTAGGATATTGAATGCTTCCTCCAAGTCTTTAAGGTGATCCTCAGCTTTCTTGGACTTAACCACCATGTCATCTATATAGACTTCCATAGTGTGTCCAATTTGTTCCTTGAACATCATATTGACTAGCCTTTGATAAGTAGCACCTGCATTCCTTAGTCCAAATGGCATAGCAATATAACAATATATTCCAGTTGGGGTCATAAAGGCTGTATCCTCTTGATCAGATGGTTCCATCTGAATTTGTTGAAATCCAGATGAAGCATCCATAAAAGTCAACAATTCATGACCCGTGGTAGCATCCACCATGGAGTCAATGTGGGGTAATGGGAAAGGATCCTTGGGACATGCCTTGTTTAAATCAGTAAAATCGACACATACCCTCCACTTTCCATTTTTCTTTTGAACAACAACCACATTGGCTAACCACCTTGGATACTTGACCTCTCTTATCATACCTGCCCGAAGTAGTTTATCTACCTCTTCCTGGATAATAGCATTCCTTTCAGGTGCAAACTTCCTCCTTTTCTGATGTATAGGCTTGAATGACATGTCAATGCCAAGCTTATGAGTGATTATATCCTTAGAGATACCTGTCATATCTTCATGCTTCCAAGCAAAGGTAGTTCTCCTTCTTTTAAAGAAGGATACTAGATCCTTGAAGGGGTAAGGTCCCAAAAACCTCATAATAAGTATTTGGGACCATACCATAACTCTGCCTTTTCACCTTTTAACCTTGCACAGCCGCGCACTGGTCTTGCAAAAGGAAGAGAGTAATCAGCAATTTATAATCGCGCGCCCAAAGGAGAACATAAATCCTTGCGCCTTCTCCCGATAACAAAGGATAAAAATCCTAAGATCAATACTTCCGCCTAAATATCCAGACCTGGATAATTACCCAGACTTAGGATTTATTCATTCTGTGGTCTCCACACAATAAGGTGCCACACCAGATTACAGCAGTAATCTTCTAGAAGAAATATAATCGTGCACCACCCAGACGGTTATAACCGCCTGGACACGTGTCATTACCACAGACGCCCCTGAAATCACAACGAAGGCATGTAATTGGAGAGTAATCTCCACTTGATCACATTACACGTGGCAAACCCCCAGCCCTTGATCCAAACCACG
>JARYGA010006248.1:0-32679 GCA_030545235.1 Helianthus tuberosus
AATTCCTTATTCTATAGAGCTAGCCAATGGTAAACTCAGTGAATCGAGCGAAGTCGTTAGAGGCTGCACACTAGAACTTGGTGAACGAAGATTTAACATCGACCTCTTACCTATTCAACTGGGTAGCTTCGATGTAGTGGTTGGAATGGACTGGCTGTCCAAGAACAAAGCTAAAGTTGTATGTCATGAGAAAATCATTCGCATCCCTCTGGCGAATGATGAAACTCTCATCGTGCATGGAGAAAAATGAGACGCGCCTCTTCGAATCATCAATTGTATGAAGGCACATAAGTGCTTGAGGAAAGGATGTGTCGCTTTCCTAGCACACGTTATAGACAAGAAGGCTGTGGAGCCAAAACTCGAAGACATTCCTGTGGTGAAGGAATTCCCTGATGTTTTTCTCGAAGATCTGCCAGGACTACCTCCGCAACGACAAGTCGAATTTCATATAGACTTGGTTCCAGGAGCCGCTCCTGTGGCCAAGGCTCCCTATCGACTTGCTCCATCCGAAATGCAAGAATTATCTACACAACTCCAGGAGTTGTTGGATAAAGGATTTATAAGGCCAAGCTTCTCACCCTGGGGAGCTCCAGTATTATTCGTGAAGAAGAAGGATGGAACACTGCAGATGTGTATCGATTACAGGGAACTGAACAAGCTCACTATCAAGAATCGGTACCCGCTACCGAGGATTGATGACTTATTTGATCAACTGCAAGGATCAAGCTACTATTTCAAGATTGACCTTCGATCTGGATACCATCAGCTGAGAATCCAAGAGGAAAGCGTACCTGTCACACCCCCAAAATCCACCTGCGGAGTACTACCGCTTGGAGGCGTGACTGACCAGGATCCAGCCACCAATCATATTGAACAAGCATGTATGTAATTATAAAAGTTCAACCAATACAATTGGTGTTCACACAAAACATAGTTAAGTTACTAGCGGAAGCATAAGTCTCAAATCAAAACATAAGTTTAATTGTTTCAAAGTTTAACATGGCACACAGCCGTCCATGTCCCACAACGATCCTCCTCCATGCAAGCTCCAGCTAAGAAACCTAAGGACCTGCAAAGCATGTAGTAACGAGTCAACAACAAGTTGAGTGAGTTCACGGTTGGGTGTTCGTTTTAAGTTGTTTCGAAAACAGTTTCCTTTAGCTGGCATCCTGCCGTGGGGGTTACCCCATAGTTAAAAACGTGACTTGTTTATTCCCGGTTACTCTGGCAATCCAGCCGTGGGGGCTACCCCGTGTTAGTTATCTGGCATTTCGGCCGTGGGGGCTACCCCATGTATACACTAGACTCGTTACCATATCGACTGCTGACTGTAGTCATGTTTATGTGCCCTGAAACTGTCAATGTCTATCATCATTGACGTGCCCCAGATCCATTAGTTCACGCCCGTCCTCTGCGGCACGGTGTGAGGTTTGTCAGACCTAAATAGCGCTATCTAACTAATGACCCGCTCGCCATTGGCCCGGCGATTAAGTCGATATAAAAGGAGGGACTTCGTGATAGAGTTTTGGTCTAGTACGAGTTATCTGTCCGTGAGGACGAGGAATTACATTCCTGAACCTTTGCTGTCCTACCCAAGGAGGACGAGGAACCCATGTTCCTTAACCCCAATTCCCGACCCCTGGGAATCCCATGCTTTGTAGAGGGTGTGAACTCACCTTGGTTTGCTCGGTAGAAACACAGAAAAGTCAAACAAGCAATGTTGTGGCTACTCACGTCCTATCATAGTTGTATCATACAAGTCAGGTTCGTAACCAAGTAGCACACGGATGTTTCTAGCACAGTGCATTCAAGTATCGTTCATGGCATACACGTTTAATCATGGCAGATCAACAATATTCACGTTCAAGTAACATATAAGGTCTATGCATTAGGCCCAAGAGTCCAGCCCAATCAATTGAGCCCGTAATGGAGTGCAAGTCCAAACAGTGTGCACATGCACCTGGTCTCGAGTCGTAACTGATGCAGGTTCTGGTCCCGAGTCGCAACCGGACTCGCAAACACGGTTTCGGTTCGTGCTGTTTTGGTTACGAGTCGCAACTGGGCTCGCAACCGAGATTTCGAGCCATAAGATTTTTGTTCTGATTAAGTGTGGTTTCGAGTCGCAACTAAGTGTTTGCGACTCGCAATCTGTGTCGCAACCGGGGGTCTCGACTCGTCATGCAGTGGTTTCGAGTCGCAACCGAAGGTTTCGACTGGACATAGGCTGATTCGGTACAGTGTACTATCCAATAACATTCTGATTTCATGCAACATGATGTACTATCCACTTAAACATGTTTATTTGTCTAACCTTAACCAAAAACGGATCAAACACATACATTTCAAATATTCATATCATGTTCATATGACATTCATCAAGTTCTTCACATATTAAAGTCATGTTCATGTTGGTTAATCGAATTTGTTCATCCTATTCCCGGTTTCTAGCATCAATCACAAACGAAATCATGAACAACAAGGCAACACACTTGAATATACTCATCTAATAGCTTCAAATCATCACATAACATATCAAAATCAACTCTACACTAATCTCATCAACATGGTACTACACATATGCCAGCCGGCTTTCATGAACATCAACACTCAATGGTTTGAATCATATTTAGACATAAAATATTGTGTGTTCATTATGCAACATATCCGAAATCAAAGCATGTTATCCAAGCATCATCATATACATCCGATACATGAGAACATCATCATTTGTACCATTATTCTAGCTACACCATGTCATTCACAACATTTAACAATAACAACAACATAGAACACTAACCGATTGTGAGGTGGTGCCGAGTTGGTAAGGAAGATGAGTGTCCGAGTGATGATGATGAGCTTAACCGGGTCTCCTTGTGGTCACCGGTTTGATCCGAAATGAAGGGGAGCAATGTTGTAGCTTAGGGTTTAAGGATTTCTAGAGAGAGAGTAGAGGAGTGTGTGTGTTGTCCAAGAAAATGGCAAGGATGGCTAACAACCGGATTATATACTAGCTTCAAGTGCACCCTAATGGGTCTTCGAATGGGCTAAGGGTGTGTGTGTGACCAACCGGCCCATATGTTACGGTTCACTCGGTTCGTATTCATACCCGCATACATACACACAAGCATACACATAACATAACACATAATCATATAAGTTCACATGTATTCATTAAATCATCAAATCAGTTAGTCGCTAAGCGTTCAAGCACACAACGAAAGGTTCTAAATTTCGAGTTGTCACATCATCCCCAAGTTGAAAGAAATTTCGTCCCGAAATTTGGTAGGCACTCACTGAGGCAGCTAGTTAAGTTGTATGGTTTTCCCGGTTTTCCTGGGGTGTCACATCCACCCCCCGTTGATCTGGAATTTCGTCCCGAAATTCCGTAGCTTCGGCCTCAGTAGTGGGTGTACTGTTTGCGAACAGTTGGGGATACTTTTGTTTCATCTGATCTTCGCGCTCCCAGGTGAACTCTGGGCCGCGACGTGAGTTCCAACGAACTCGAACGAGAGGTATTCTGGTGCTCTTGAGGACCTTAACATCCCGGTCCGTGATTTCGACTGGTTCCTCGACGAATCGTAACTGCTCGTCGATAGTGAGTTCCTTCAGAGGAACTACGTGAGTCTCGTCTGACGGACACTTCTTCAGGTTTGACACGTGAAAAACGTTGTGAACTGCACCGAGTTCCGCTGGTAAGTTCAGTCTGTAGGCCACCCTGCCTATTTTCTCAATGACCTCGAAAGGTCCAACGTATCGTGGGTTAAGTTTACCGCGTTTACCAAAACGAACCACACCCTTCCAGGGTGAGACTTTGAGTAGTATCCGCTCCCCAACCTGGAGCTCAAGCGGTTTCCTGCCCATGTCGGCGTAAACTTTCTGACGTTCGCGAGCGGCCGTCATGCGTTTTCGTATCTGAGCGATTTGTTCGGTCGTGTCCACCACATATTCTGGACCAGTGATCTGACTATCTCCCACCTCTGCCCAGCAAAGAGGTGACCGGCATTTACGTCCGTACAATGCCTCAAATGGAGCAGCTTTAATGCTGGTGTGGTAGCTGTTATTGTACGAGAATTCCATAAGTGGCAGATGCTTTTCCCAGCGGTTGCCAAAGTCGATTACACATGCACGAAGCATGTCTTCTAAGGTTTGAATAGTGCGCTCGGACTGCCCGTCCGTCTGAGGGTGGTACGCTGTGCTCATGTCTAATCGTGAGCCGAAGGATTTGTGCATTGCTTGCCACAGCTCTGAAGTAAAGCGTGCATCTCGATCCGAGATGATAGAGGTGGGCACCCCGTGCCTTGAAACAACTTCCTTGAGGTATATTTCTGCAAGAGTGGAGAATTTATCCATCTCCTTGATAGCCAAGAAGTGTGCAGATTTTGTAAGTCGATCCACGATCACCCAAATAGTATCGTTCCCGCGCTGGGATCTAGGTAGGCCAGTAACAAAATCCATGGAAATTTGTTCCCATTTCCATTGAGGTATCTCTGGTTGTTGGAGTAGGCCTGAGGGTTTCTGGTATTCGGACTTGACTGTCGCACAGGTCAAGCACTTGCTGACGTAGGTTGCTATGTGGGCCTTCATGCTAGGCCACCAGTACGTAGTTTTAATGTCGTGGTACATTTTATCCGAACCAGGATGTACCGAGTAGCGAGACTTGTGTGCTTCGTCCATCACAAGCTCTCGTAGGTTGCCATAGTGTGGGACCCAAACGCGTCCCGTTACGTAGTAAGCACCGTCTTCCTTCTGTTCTAATCGTTGCCTTGATCCGCGTAGGGCTTCAGCCCTGACGTTTTCTGGTTTCAGTGCTTCTTTCTGAGCTGCTCGTATCTGGGGAGGGAGACTAGAGTGGATCGTGAGTTGTAAAGCTCGCACGCGCTTAGGCGCAGTGTCCTTCCGACTGAGGGCGTCAGCCACAACATTGGCCTTGCCCGGGTGATACCTGATTGAGCACTCGTAGTCATTTAGTAGCTCGACCCATCATCTCTGCCGCATATTCAGTTCCTTCTGCTTGAAGATATGCTCGAGGCTCCTGTGGTCAGTGTAGATGGCGCATTTGGTACCGTACAGGTAATGCCGCCATAACTTAAGTGCAAAAACAACAGCTCCCAGCTCTAAGTCGTGCGTCGTGTAGTTCTTTTCATGAACCTTGAGTTGGCGTGAGGCGTAGGCTATAACTTTGTCTCGTTGCATCAACACGCAACCAAGACCCTGAATTGATGCATCGCAGTAAACCACAAAGTCGTCTGTGCCTTCCGGCAGGGAAAGGATAGGTGCGCTACAAAGTCTATCCTTTAGGTGCTGAAATGCCAACTCCTGTGCGTTTTCCTAGCGATAAACAACGCCCTTCTGCGTTAGTGAGGTGAGAGGCTGTGCAATCTTAGAAAAATCCTTTATGAATCTCCGGTAGTATCCCGCCAAACCCAAGAATTGGCGAATTTCCTTTGGTGTACGGGGTGCAGGCCAGTTCTTAATCGAGTCTATCTTGGATGGATCAACGTGAATCCCATCCTGGTTTACCACGTGGCCTAGGAAATGGACTTCTCGAAGCCAGAAGTCGCATTTCGAGAACTTTGCATAAAGCTGTTCTGTTCGGAGGAGTTCCAGAATAAGTCGCAGATGCTGCTCGTGTTCCTCCTGACTCTTAGAATAGATCAGGATGTCGTCGATGAAGACTATAACGAATTTGTCCAGGTAAGGCTTGCACACTCGGTTCATCAAGTCCATGAAAACCGCAGGTGCGTTTGTCATCCCAAAAGGCATGACCAAAAACTCATAGTGCCCGTATCGAGTTCTGAAAGCTGTTTTGGAGACGTCCTCTGCTCGGACTCTCAGCTGGTGATATCCCGATCTCAAATCAATCTTTGAATAGTAGCTCGACCCCTGTAGTTGGTCGAACAAGTCGTCAATCCGCGGTAGAGGATAACGATTCTTCACCGTCACCTTGTTGAGTTCTCGGTAGTCGATGCACATTCTGAAAGTACCGTCTTTCTTCTTCACAAATAGCACTGGAGCTCCCCAGGGCGATGAGCTAGGACGAATAAAACCTTTATCCAAGAGCTCTTGTAGTTGCGTAGAGAGTTCCTTCAACTCTGATGGGGCTAAACGATAAGGTGCACGGGCTATAGGCGCAGCTCCAGGAGCTAGTTCGATCTGAAACTCGACTTGGCGATGGGGCGGAAGACCAGGTAATTCCTCAGGAAATACCTCTGGATAATCGCGTACAACTGGGAAATCTTCAATCTTTTTCTCTTTCTCCGTGGTGTCAGTAATGAGAGCCAAAATGGCAGTGTGGCCCTTTCGCAAGCACTTTTGGGCCTTAAGGAGAGAAATGACGTTCTCAACGGCACTCCTCTTGTCGCCATGAATCATGAGAGGTTCACCATCCGGACCTGGAATACGGACAACCTTCTCGTTGCAAAGGATCTCTGCTCGGTGTTGGGATAACCAATCCATCCCAATGACAACGTCGAAACTACCCAAGACAATAGGAATGAGGTCGATAGAGAAGGTCTGGTCAGTGAGAATAAGTTTACAACCCTTGACTATGTGTGTGGCTTCTAAACTCTTACCATTTGCTAGCTCTACGGTGTGCTTGTTGTTCAAAGGTGTTGGAATACGCTTAAGCATTCGACTAACTTCTAGTGACATGTAGCTAGTATCGGCACCCGAATCAAATAATACTGAAACATAAAAGTCGTCGAGAAGGAACTTACCCGCCACAACATTGGGGTCATTCCTTGCTTCACCTTGGCCAATCACAAACACCCGCCCCCTGGCGCCATTGTTGTTGTTGTTCCCATTGTTACCACTCCCCTGATTGTTGTTATTGTTGTTGTTGTTGTTGTTCTGGTTCCTGTTCAGTTGGGGACAGTCTCTCTTGAAGTGGCCCTCAGCTCCACACTGAAAGCACCCTTTGTTATCACCTTGCTGCTGCTGCTGGCGCTGGTTCTGTTGAGCTTGCTGACGATTCTGATTGGCGGGGTATAAGCTCCTGCAATCCTTTGCAGCGTGACCAGGCTTGTTGCACCGATGACAGTTGCCCCTGGTGCATGGTCCGCTGTGGTGCAGGCTGCAGCGATTGCATTTGGGATGATTTCCTTTGTACCCACCGTGGCCTTGACCACCAGACGATTGCTGATTAGGGCTCTTGTAGTCATCAGTCTTCCTCTGCTGAGACTGGGACTGAACAGAAGTCGAACCCTTGCTTGAAGTTCCATCCCATTTTCGTTTGTTGTCATTTGAGGTACCAGAAGTAGTTGCAGCACCTATGCGTTTTGGTAACTTGTTCTGCTCCACCGCTTGATCCGTGAGACGGTGAGCCAACTGAACAGTTTGCTGGTAGGTGGCGAGGTTCGCTGAAGTCACATGACTCTGGATTTCTGGCACTAAGCCCTGAAGAAACAGTTCGATGCGTTTGATGGGAGGGTCCACCATAGTAGGGCACAGAATTGCCAGTTCGTTCGACCTTTTTACATAAGCTTCAATTTCGGACCCCGTCATCTTGAGGTTGAAGAACTCCACTTCTAGTTTGTGAATCTCATCACGACTGCAGTATTCTTCTTTGATCATTTCCTTAAAAGTTTCCCAAGGGGTGGCGTTGGCAGCAACCAACCCCAGCATCTGAACTTGAGCGTTCCACCATGTGAGGGCTAAACCCTCGAGAGTACCGGTAGCATACTTCACCCTGCGCGCCTCAGGGCATTCGCACATTTCGAACACAGACTCTAGTTTCTCGAACCAGTGTAGGAGACCTACTGCTCCTTCAGTGCCGCTAAAAGTAGTTGGTCGGCAGTCCATGAAAGTCTTAAAAGTGCACACGGGTGGCTGAACGTGCTGACCTATCGTAGGTAAAAGAAAAGACAGGGTTTAACACAAAGGTTGGTTCACGAGAGTAGGATCCTAAAGATCCTAGAATGAGTTCGGACTGCAGGATATACCTCCTGCGTGTGCAGCTGCAAGTGCTGCGGCAACTCGTTCGTTGATCAGAGCCGTCAACTGGGCTTGTGTCAGGTTAACGCGTCCAGACATGATCTTCATATCAAGGAGAACGTGAGTGAGAGGGGTTCGCGAAAGTGCGATGTCAGAAGTGAGTGAGTACACACGTGTTCAAGCAACAGTAGTTATACTAGCTAAGCATACCATGAGCAATGTACTATGTAACTAACAAGTAGGCAATATATACACAGATCATATCACCTAGAATGTCGAGCCTTGCGTGTGGAGTGAAGCATCGTTGTGGACCGTTGAGCACTGTACAGGTTATAGTCTGGTTTTAACAAAAAAACGTTTTCCCCTTTATTAAAACCAAGTTCTCTATAACCAATGGCTCTGATACCAATCTGTCACACCCCCAAAATCCACCTGCGGAGTACTACCGCTTGGAGGCGTGACTGACCAGGATCCAGCCACCAATCATATTGAACAAGCATGTATGTAATTATAAAAGTTCAACCAATACAATTGGTGTTCACACAAAACATAGTTAAGTTACTAGCGGAAGCATAAGTCTCAAATCAAAACATAAGTTTAATTGTTTCAAAGTTTAACATGGCACACAGCCGTCCATGTCCCACAACGATCCTCCTCCATGCAAGCTCCAGCTAAGAAACCTAAGGACCTGCAAAGCATGTAGTAACGAGTCAACAACAAGTTGAGTGAGTTCACGGTTGGGTGTTCGTTTTAAGTTGTTTCGAAAACAGTTTCCTTTAGCTGGCATCCTGCCGTGGGGGTTACCCCATAGTTAAAAACGTGACTTGTTTATTCCCGGTTACTCTGGCAATCCAGCCGTGGGGGCTACCCCGTGTTAGTTCTCTGGCATTTCGGCCGTGGGGGCTACCCCATGTATACACTAGACTCGTTACCATATCGACTGCTGACTGTAGTCATGTTTATGTGCCCTGAAACTGTCAATGTCTATCATCATTGACGTGCCCCAGATCCATTAGTTCACGCCCGTCCTCTGCGGCACGGTGTGAGGTTTGTCAGACCTAAATAGCGCTATCTAACTAATGACCCGCTCGCCATTGGCCCGGCGATTAAGTCGATATAAAAGGAGGGACTTCGTGATAGAGTTTTGGTCTAGTACGAGTTATCTGTCCGTGAGGACGAGGAATTACATTCCTGAACCTTTGCTGTCCTACCCAAGGAGGACGAGGAACCCATGTTCCTTAACCCCAATTCCCGACCCCTGGGAATCCCATGCTTTGTAGAGGGTGTGAACTCACCTTGGTTTGCTCGGTAGAAACACAGAAAAGTCAAACAAGCAATGTTGTGGCTACTCACGTCCTATCATAGTTGTATCATACAAGTCAGGTTCGTAACCAAGTAGCACACGGATGTTTCTAGCACAGTGCATTCAAGTATCGTTCATGGCATACACGTTTAATCATGGCAGATCAACAATATTCACGTTCAAGTAACATATAAGGTCTATGCATTAGGCCCAAGAGTCCAGCCCAATCAATTGAGCCCGTAATGGAGTGCAAGTCCAAACAGTGTGCACATGCACCTGGTCTCGAGTCGTAACTGATGCAGGTTCTGGTCCCGAGTCGCAACCGGACTCGCAAACACGGTTTCGGTTCGTGCTGTTTTGGTTACGAGTCGCAACTGGGCTCGCAACCGAGATTTCGAGCCATAAGATTTTTGTTCTGATTAAGTGTGGTTTCGAGTCGCAACTAAGTGTTTGCGACTCGCAATCTGTGTCGCAACCGGGGGTCTCGACTCGTCATGCAGTGGTTTCGAGTCGCAACCGAAGGTTTCGACTGGACATAGGCTGATTCGGTACAGTGTACTATCCAATAACATTCTGATTTCATGCAACATGATGTACTATCCACTTAAACATGTTTATTTGTCTAACCTTAACCAAAAACGGATCAAACACATACATTTCAAATATTCATATCATGTTCATATGACATTCATCAAGTTCTTCACATATTAAAGTCATGTTCATGTTGGTTAATCGAATTTGTTCATCCTATTCCCGGTTTCTAGCATCAATCACAAACGAAATCATGAACAACAAGGCAACACACTTGAATATACTCATCTAATAGCTTCAAATCATCACATAACATATCAAAATCAACTCTACACTAATCTCATCAACATGGTACTACACATATGCCAGCCGGCTTTCATGAACATCAACACTCAATGGTTTGAATCATATTTAGACATAAAATATTGTGTGTTCATTATGCAACATATCCGAAATCAAAGCATGTTATCCAAGCATCATCATATACATCCGATACATGAGAACATCATCATTTGTACCATTATTCTAGCTACACCATGTCATTCACAACATTTAACAATAACAACAACATAGAACACTAACCGATTGTGAGGTGGTGCCGAGTTGGTAAGGAAGATGAGTGTCCGAGTGATGATGATGAGCTTAACCGGGTCTCCTTGTGGTCACCGGTTTGATCCGAAATGAAGGGGAGCAATGTTGTAGCTTAGGGTTTAAGGATTTCTAGAGAGAGAGTAGAGGAGTGTGTGTGTTGTCCAAGAAAATGGCAAGGATGGCTAACAACCGGATTATATACTAGCTTCAAGTGCACCCTAATGGGTCTTCGAATGGGCTAAGGGTGTGTGTGTGACCAACCGGCCCATATGTTACGGTTCACTCGGTTCGTATTCATACCCGCATACATACACACAAGCATACACATAACATAACACATAATCATATAAGTTCACATGTATTCATTAAATCATCAAATCAGTTAGTCGCTAAGCGTTCAAGCACACAACGAAAGGTTCTAAATTTCGAGTTGTCACAGTACCAAAGACTGCATTCAGAACACGCTATGGGCACTACGAATTTCTTGTGATGCCATTCGGGCTGACGAATGCACCAGCGGTCTTTATGGATCTGATGAACCGCGTATGCAAACCATATCTCGATAAATTCGTGATTGTATTAATCGATGATATCCTGATTTACTCGCGAACGAAAGAAGAGCACGAGCAACATCTCAGAAACATCTTGGAACTACTGAAGAAAGAGAAACTTTATGCAAAGTTCTCGAAATGTGAATTCTGGATTCGCGAAGTACAATTTCTTGGTCACGTTGTGAATGAGAAGGGCATTCATGTAGACCCATCCAAGATCGAAGCAATAAAGAATTGGGAAGCTCCCAAGACCCCAACTGAAGTTCGACAATTTTTGGGCTTAGCGGGCTATTATCGGCGATTCATCGAGAATTTCTCAAAGATAGCTCAACCGCTAACGACCCTTACTCAGAAGGACAAGAAGTACGACTGGGGTTTTAAACAAGAAGAAGCCTTCCAACTACTAAAAAACAAGCTATGCGATGCACCGATACTATCATTACCCGACGGCACTGAAGACTTCGTGGTATCCTGTGACGCTTCACGACAAGGCTTGGGTTGCGTGCTCATGTAACGCCAGAAAGTCATCGCGTACGCTTCGAGACAATTGAAGGTTCATGAAAAGAATTATACAACGCACGACTTGGAACTCGGCGCAGTGGTATTGGCCTTGAAGATCTGGCGACACTATTTATATGGTACTCGATGTACAATTTTCACAGATCACAAAAGCTTACAACACATATTTGATCAAAAGGAATTAAATATGCGCCAGCGGCGATGGGTCGAGCTGCTAAATGATTACGACTGTGAGATCAAGTACCATCCTGGAAAGGCAAACGTTGTAGCTGATGCACTAAGCTAAAAAGAAAGGGTTAAGACCCTAAGGGTTCGAGCGTTGGAAATGACCATTTGAACGAACCTCGCTGCACGCATTCGTGATGCACAACAAGAAGCTCTTAAAGGAGAGAACCGTAAAGCTGAATACCTCCGGGGTATGTTGAAATACATGGTGCCAAATGAAGAGGGAGCCTTATACTTCAAGAAGCGTATTTGGGTTCCACTCTATGGTGGCATACGAGAAGTCATCCTTGATGAAGCCCACAAATCGAGATATTCGATCCATCCAGGATCGGACAAAATGTATCAAGACTTGAAGGAATATTACTGGTGGCCGAGACTTAAAAGCGATGTTGCTGTCTATGTTGGAAAATGCCTAACCTGTGCTAAGATTAAGGCTGAATATCAGAAACCGTCCGGCCTACTACAACAACCAGAGATACCCATGTGGAAGTGGGAACAAACCTCGATGGACTTCATAACGAAATTACCCAGGACCCCGAGAGGGCACGATATGATATGGGTGATAGTCGATCGGTTAACGAAGTCTGCGCACTTCCTACCGATCCGAGAAAAAGACAGCACTGGAAAGCTTGCTGAGATATACTTAAGGGAAATTGTGGCACGACATGGAGTGCCTTTCAGACAGAGATGGACGATTTGTCTCAAGAATCTGGCAATCATTTCAGGAAGCCTTTGGATCTCAATTAGATCTAAGCATGACATTCCATCCACAAACAGACGGCCAGAGCGAACGGACTATACAAACATTAGAAGATATGCTTCGCGCATGTGTCATGGATCTAGGCGGCAGCTGGGATACTCATCTACCTTTAGTTGAGTTTTCCTACAATAACAACTATCATACAAGCATAAAGGCCGCACCGTTCGAAGCTCTGTATGGCCACAAGTGCCGATCGCCCTTATGTTGGGCAGACGCTGGAGATAAACGTATGGTTGGTCCGGAACTTGTGCAAGAGACAACCGACAAGATTGCGCAGATCCGAGAGCGCATTAAGGCGGCTCGAGATCGACAAGAGGGCTACGCTGATCTGAAGAGAAAACTAGTAGAATTCGAGGTGGGAGACAAAGTGTTGTTAAAAGTCTCACATTGGAAGGGCGTAGTCAGATTTGGAAAGCGTGGAAAGTTGAATCCACGATACATCGGACCATTCAGAATATTGGAAAGAATTGGTACCGTGGCATACAAGTTGGAATTACCGGAAGAACTTAATGGAGTACATGATACGTTCCATGTATCCAATCTCAAGAAGAGTCCAACACAAGAAAACGTGATCATCTCGGTGGATGAAGTGCATATTGATGACGCCCTCCGATTTACAGAACAACCCATTGAGGTTACCGACTGGAAAGTCAACAAGACCAGGAGGAGCACTGTTAAACTTGTCAAAGTACGTTGGAGCTCTAAGCACGGACCCGAGTACACATGGGAACGTGAAGACCAGTTCAAAGAAAAGTATCCCCACCTATTCAAGAAGACTCCAGCGAGAGTTAGTTCAGCCTGAATTTCGGGACGAAATTCTTTTAATGGGGGGAAACTGTGACAACTGGCACCAAACCGGTAATTTCCGTACACTTTAACTATTAGTTAATGACTGCAATTATGTGCTTAATTGTTAGCAATGTCTGAACACATACTAAACAAGTGAATTCATGCACGTTGTATACTACAAAATATTACTTTATGCACAAACGAGAGCGTTGCGTCTGAAATACTAGTAAACTCACCGATAAGACACGCTGTGTCAACAGAACTGCAGAAAGCAGTCAGACAATAAAATTGGAACCTAGGTGTATGTCACACCCCGATTTCCACGTGTCACCGGTGGGCCCGGTGGGGAGTATCGTGACGTGGTTGGCAACATAATAGTCAAACAACACAATATTTAATATGCACAGCGGAAGCAATATAAAAGATAAGTTTCAACCGAATTTAATATTGTAATATCAAATGTCACAATATTCGGAAGTTTATTCACAGACGGATCGGAAATAAAATGGAAACAATAGTTCAACAGACTTCAGGCATCTTAAGCTTGCGAGACTCTTTATTGATGCTAAGGAGTCAATCCAGCCAATTACGTTTAGTACCTGCATTTAATCTTTTTGGGAAAATACGTCAGTTTACACTGGTAAATACAATCAACTGACTCATTTTGGAAAATGATTTAAAATTGATTTGGATGCACGTGGCATAAACATTTTATAACTTGGGAGAATTATTTAATATTATAATCTTGTGAACGAATTACATGTTCCTTATGCGTTCAGTAGCCCGGATCGTGTCCGGGTTAAAGATCAATAGACACACCACATTATTCTTTTGTGCACTGACGGGTGTACGCCTACACCCCGCGCTTAAGTCGTGGCCATTTCGTAAAATGATGCCAAGGATATCCGGGACATGGTCATTAACCCCCCAAAGGCTTTTAAGTAAACAAAACTGTTTAAACAGGCCGATCAAATTATTCAATTAACCACCTAACGATGGAAGATTTGATGCCCGACCAAGCGGTATTTTATATACCGTATCCCAAACCCGTATAGGGAAAATAAGTTAAAAGTATTTACCTGAGCAATGTAATAATCACAATAAGCAAAATGCAAGTAGCTTTTACTGGTCCTCCTAATCTGGAACGAAGGTTTATAATAACCTATTAGAATCCTAACGGGTCTTTAGTTAAGCTTAAGCTTAGACCGGTTAGTTTCAAAGATACGGTTCGTACGCACGATTAAGCGAAGACCGGATAGAATGTGATTTAGACCCGACAAGTTCAGAGACTTGTTTAATATGGGTATTTCATACACATTCTGGATTTTGAGATAAAACCGATAAGGTTTGACCCGTTTCGGCTAATTTATGTAAACTTGTTACATAAACCGAACCGAACGCGTAATAAGCGTAACGGGTATCCGTAAGAGCCATATACAGGTTTCCTAAGTTAATATGCTTCAAATATGTTGTGACATCAGTAAGATGTCTTTCGTTATGCCCGAAACGAATTTAAACACAAACTATGCCCCGTAGGGGTAGTTTGGTCATTTAAAAGGTTATAAAAGAGTTTAAGTGTTAACCTGAGTTACAGGTCTGATGTAATCAGAAAAAATACTCAATTTGCTAAGTTATATCAGTAGGGTAAAGTATATATGTGAAATTTATCAATTATAACCAAACTATGCACCGTAGGGGCATTTTGGTAATTTCACATAAGCCGTAAAGCTCAAAACTGAAGTCTGAGTTTAACCACTTTTGCTTACTATTAAAATATTATAATTTACCTTAAATATCAGTAAGTATCACCCTTGTATGTTTAAAAATAGTCTTAGTACATACTATGCGCTAAAAACGCTTAATAAGGCGATTAGAAGCCATTTACGGGTTCGATACATAAAGCTGATATTTTTATTACTCCAGAAGGCCTAAAATAATTTATTTATCATATGTAATCAGTAGCAAAAGGTTTGGAGTCGCTTAGATATGTAAAACTCATTTTATGGCCCGTAAGGGCAAAACCGACAATTACTGGATTAAGCCTACGACTATAAGTTATGCTCAGCCTAAAATTAATTAAAAATCTTCAAAAATCCCAAAATAATATGTTACATCAGTGGGTAATGAGTTTGATATCAAAAAGTAGGCTTAACTAGGCTATACGCTAATTACGCCATTTAATTAACATAAAGCTTTCATTTTGCGCTAATGAGCATAACTCTCAATCTACACCACCAATTGATCTCAAATTTTGGGTACACGTTTATATATCAGTAACAAAGGTTTCTACTCTTTTACATTTTCCAAATTCACGTTTTAAGGTGAAAAGGGCATAATGGTCAACATATGAGCAATTAACGGAAACATGCATATTAATTGGATAACTAATGAACCAAGGTGTATAATCACATAGGGTTATACTAGCATGTAACCTAGTCCAATTAAAGCTCTGAGGCATTTCTAAAACATGCCTAAACGGGTCAGAACTGCAAGTCAAAGCAAAAGTCAAACTATGCGACTTTCGGTTCCGAACCGGGTCTAAACAGAAAATTGTCGGGTTGAACATGTTTAGACATGTTTTTACACTAATTACCAAGTTATATTAATGATCAAACAGGTTGTATATGTTCTATATTGCTAATTATGCATAAATTAGAATTTAAGTACCCTGTTGACTTTTTCTTAACAAGTTTGACCCGACATTTGACCTAGTTAGAGTGGGAATTAGGGGGAACCCTTTTGAGGGTTCATTACCCACATAATTACCAACTTATAACTACTTTTGATTCGACTAATCACTGGACCATTAGTGATTAATCTTAAAGTCAACCGTTAATTACGACGGTTTGACTTTTAAGCTATAACTAAGCTAAAACTTAATTAAAAAAGGACAAGCAAACTTACAAGAGTCCTATGAACGACCAGAGATCACTTGAGAGAAGTCTTGAGCTCCAGAAATGATCAGGAATGCAAGAGAAGGTGTGAAGAACTTGGTTGCAACTTATGGCCCTTTTATAGTGAATTTTTCACCATAGAATGTTGACACACAAGTCTACCACTGACCACAATTCATCAACAAGTGTCCCTAAGTGTTTAGGACTGTTTAGGGGTCGCCCACAATGTGAAAATATCTGTTTTGGGTCGATTGAGCGCGTTTACAGGCTGCTGTCTACACTTTCTGCATCTGATGGTCTGACGCGGCCCGCGTAAGGGTGTTGATGGACCTTACGCGGCCCGCTTGGGCCTTCTGATCAGATTTCACATTTTCAAGTTTCCACATCTTTGTCCCTTGGCTCTTCGAAAGGGCAACTAAGCTCATATTTTGCAATTTGACCCCTTCTTATTTACCTACAAGGGCTTTAGGACTTATACCCACTTTGCCAAGTCCCTGGACACTTCTGGTTAACTCGAAAAGTCATAACTTTCAACGTTAACGCTTTAACCCCTCGCATACGAATTTGATCATAACTTTCTCATACAATAACGAAACTTTATGATATTTATATCGTGCATTCTATTGAGCATAATTAACAGTTACAAAGCTTCGGGTTTATCAAAAGGTTACTCAGAGGTATAACTTAAACATGTTGACACATTTAACCCCTGTGGTTTGTAATCTCTCACTTTTAGCTTCGTATGATCCATGATTTATTTGTTTGGTGATATAAACATCATGTAGGGTTAATGTACAATATATTTATTCACTGTTGACATTTAGAACTCGTATTTTCATATACTTTTCATGTTTGTCAACTTTAGTCCTTTCAGAACATTCTTTCGCACGTTCAAACATATGACACGTGTCAACACATTATAGGACGTGAATTTTCGAGGTGTTACATCCTCACCCCTTAAAATAAATCTTGACCCGAGATTTACTGAAATAAATAAGGGTACTTTTCTTTCATCGTGGATTCAACTTCCCACATATATTCGGGTCCTCTACGGGCATCCCATTTTACCTTTACAATAGGCACATGCTTCCTTCGAAGCTTCTTAACCTTTCGATCTTCAATCGACAATGGTTTTTCCACAAATTTTAAGCTCTCATCTATATGCACATCTGTATGTGGTATGACCAGTGATTCGTCGGCGAAACACTTCTTCAGATTGCAGATGTGGAATACATTATGAATACCACTGAGCTCTTCAGGTAAGTTTAGTTTATAGGCAACTGACCCGACACGTTCGATAACCTCGAAAGGTCCTATGTATCTCGGGCTTAGCTTGCCTTTCTTACCAAATCGCATCACCCCCTTCCAGGGTGATACTTTAAGTAACACTTTGTCACCTACTTCGAAGTGAAAAGCTTTACGCTTTGGATCTGCGTAACTCTTCTGCCTATCCCGGGTAGCTTTGAGACGGTCACGAATCTGGACAATCTTGTCCGTCGTTTCAAAGACTATCTCTGGTCCTGATAATTGGACATCTCCAACTTCCGCCCAACAAACGGGCGTTCTACACTTTCTACCGTATAAGGCCTCGAAAGGCGCAACCTTAATGCTGGTATGGTAGCTATTGTTGTAGGAGAATTCAATCAAAGGTAGGTGGTTATCCCAACTACCACCTAAATCAATTACACATGCACGTAGCATGTCTTCCAATGTTTGAATGGTACGCTCACTCTGACCGTCAGTCTGAGGATGGTAAGCCGTACTAAAATTCAAACGCGTGCCCAAGGATTGCTGGAAACTTTTCCAAAAATGCGACGTGTATCTAGTATCTCTGTCAGAGATAATAGACACAGGTATGCCATGTAAGGCTACAATCTTATCCACATATAACTGGGCTAACATGTCGGAGCTATAAGTCTCCTTGATGGGTAAGAAATGTGCTGACTTAGTCAGTCTGTCAACTATAACCCATATTGTATCATTTTCTTTCCTTGTCTTAGGTAACTTGGTGATAAAATCCATGGTTACCATTTCCCACTTCCACGTAGGAAGTTCAGGCTATTGTAGCAAGCCTGGCGGCTTCTGATGCTCGGCTTTGACTTGCGCACATGTCAAGCATTTAGCTACATAGGTGGCTACAAACTTCTTCAAGCATATCCACCAATAGTTTGCCCTTAGATCCTGGTACATCTTATCAGCTCCAGGATGAACGGAATATTTAGAACTATGGGCTTCCTGAAGGATAACATCACGAAGTCCTCCATAAGTTGGAACCCATATTCGTCCATTCAATCTCAGAATTCCGTCTTTGCCAAGAGATAACTGCTCCTCAGTTATTCCTAGCTTTTCATTAGGATAGTTAGCTTCCAACACAGCTTCCTTCTGTGCAGCTAATAACCTTTCAATCAAACTGTTCTTTATCTCCATGCGCTTGGCATTGATTCGGATGGGTTTCACCCGTTCCTTTCGACTCAAGGCATCAGCGACTATATTCGCCTTGCCGGGATGGTATCTGATTTCACAATCATAATCATTCAAAGTCTCCATCCACCGGCGCTGCCTCATGTTTAAATCCTTCTGATTAAACAGATGTTGAAGGCTCTTGTGATCAGAATAGATCACACACTTGATTCCATATAAATAATGCCTCCACAGTTTTAGTGCGAATACAACGGCACCCAACTCCAAGTCATGGGTGGTGTAATTCTTTTCATGCACCTTTAACTGTCTTGAAGCATAGGCAATAACTTTGCCTTTCTGCATAAGCACACACCCCATGCCAGTGTGTGATGCATCACAGTAAACTACGAATTCTTCGATTCCATCCGGCAACGTCAACACAGGGGCGTTGCTCAATTTATGTTTAAGGATATCAAAGGATTCTTGCTGTTTAGGGCCCCAAACGAACTTTACTTTCTTCTTAGTCAAGGAAGTTAGGGGTGCAGCAATCCTTGAAAAATTTTCAATGAAACGCCTGTAATATCCTGCCAATCCCAGGAAGCTACGAATCTCTGTAGGCGTCTTTGGCTCTTGCCAGTTCATAACTGCTTCAACCTTAGCGGGATCCACTTGGATACCATGCTCACTAACCACATGTCCAAGGAATTGGACTTCTCGAAGCCAGAATTCACACTTAGAGAATTTGGCATAGAGTTTCTCATGATGTAGAAGTTTGAGAATACAGTGAAGGTGTTTCTCGTGGTCAGCTTGGTTCTTAGAGTAAATGAGAATGTCGTCGATAAACACGATGACGAATTTATCTAAGTACGGCTTGCAAACGCGATTCATGAGATCCATGAACGCGGCCGGTGCATTAGTGAGCCCAAAAGGCATCACTAGGAACTCGTAATGACCATAACGAGTCCTAAATGCAGTTTTGTGTACGTCTTCATCTCTAACCTTCAATTGATGGTAGCCTGACCTCAAGTCAATCTTCGAGAAATAACTTGCCCCTTGTAATTGATCGAACAAATCGTCGATCCTGGGCAAAGGATACCTATTCTTTATCGTGACCTTATTAAGTTCACGATAATCGATGCACAGACGCATCGATCCATCCTTCTTCTTGACAAACAAAACTGGTGCTCCCCAAGGAGCGAACTAGGTTTAATGAAACCTTTAGCTAGCAATTCATCCAGTTGTGTCCTCAACTCCTTCATTTCGGTTGGTGCTAACCTGTAAGGTGCTCTAGCAACAGGAGCTGCTCCAGGGATGATATTAATTCTGAATTCGACTTGTCTATCTGGTGGCAAACCAGGTAGTTCTTCAGGAAAAACTTCTGGGTATTCAGAAATGACGGGGATGTCTTCTACCTTCGGCTTAGGCTCATCAATAATCACTTGTGCCATGTAGATGACACAACCCTTCTTTAAACACTTAGAAGCCTTGAGCATAGTCACTTGCTCAGGCAGCCCATATTGGGTATCTCCCCGAATGGTGAGTGATTCACCAGACGGAGTCTTAATCACCACTTGTTTCTTGTTACAGACAATTTGGGCCTGGTTAAGAGATAACCAGTCCATGCCTAAAACGATGTCAAAACCGGCTAACTTAAAGGGAAGTAGGGACAGAGGAAAAGAGTGGTTCTTAATGGATATGACACATCCATCTAACACAGTTGAGACGGTTTCTATGGTGCCATCTGCTAACTCCACCTCATACTTCACACTTAAAGTTTTAACAGACAATTTCAACAATTCACAAAACTTATTATCTACGAAAGACTTATCAGCGCCTGAATCAAAAAGTACTCTTGCATAGACATCATTTACAAGGAAAGTACCTGTAATCACATTATCGTCTAGTACCGCTTCCTTCGCATCCATCCTGAAGACTCTAGCATTTGTCTTCTTGGCCTCTTCAGGCTTCTTGGCGTATTTAGGGCAGTTGGTTTTAATGTGCCCCTTTTCATTGCAACGGTAGCACGTTGCGTCTTTCAGCTTTTTGCAATCCAAGGTCTTGTGATCCTTGGACTTGCATATACCACAGGCAAAAGTTTTTGACTGAGTCTGTGAGTTTGATTCTAACATGCACTTCCCGAAGTGCTGTTTCTTGCAAATCTTGCACTTGGGCTTCTCACCAGACTGATGCCAATCTTTCCTTGACTCAGACTCCCTCTTGTTGTCACCGTTTCCACGGTGCTTCTTGCTCGACCTCCGTGAATTATCATCTTCACGTTTTCTCTTCTCAGCATCTTTGTTCCTCAGCGATCTTTGTCTGACCGCATCCAGAGTTAGGGACAAAGATATGTCAGCTACCGATCTGAAAGTAGCTGGCCGGGAGGCCTTCATGCTTGCCTTTATCTCGGGGGCTAAACCACCGATAAAACGAGCTATTCTTTTTGGTTCCGGGGTTACCAGATACGGAACCAACCGGGACATCGTGTTGAAGCTCGTGAGGTAAGCTTGACAGTCAAGGTTTGTCATAACCAATGATAGAAAATCAGACTCTATCTTCTCAACCTCATGCTGGGGGCAGTAATTTTCCCTGATGAGGGTAACAAATTGATCCCACGACATGTTGTACAATGGGATTTTCCCGGTGGCTTGAATCAGTGATCTCCACCAGGCTAAAGCTTCCCCCTTAAAAGATTGCGACACATACTTGACCACATCCTTCTCAGCGCATCCGCTGATATCCACAACTGTATCCATCTCATCCAGCCACGTCATACAGTCAATGGCTCCTTTCTCCCCAGTGAAATCCCGGGGTTTGCATGAAACGAAGTATTTATAGGAGCAACCCTTGTCCTGGGTCCCCTGTTTCGGTACGATCTGCAGAGATGGAGCACTGTTGTGGTTTGAGGAGAGTCTATCATCATCCTTTTTGGGTTCATCCTTCTTGGAAGGAGGCTTTGAATGCGGAGTAGATAGGGTCCTACTTCGAGTCCCACTATACTCTTCGTACTGCCGCTCCAATGCCTTTGTAACAGCGTCGTCAACCAACGCTTTCAATTCAGCGCCCGTTAAATTGATCCGGGAGTTATCAATATTCTCCACTGGATGGTTATTAATTTCGTCTGAGTTAGCCATTTAAATTGAACTGTTACAGAAAACAAGGACAATAGTTTATTTGGGAGTTTATTATGGAATTGCCCCTTAGGGGAATTCATTAACCATGGTAAACAGAGACCATAATTGGTTAATTTATTAATCATATTTATTTAGGATTTCTATTATAATTTATCCTAATTATAAAACAATAACAGTTTTATTTGTGGCACAAAAGGCCTAGTCACAAGGACATTTTTAAATTATAAGCTATGATTTCAGAGAATCAAAACATGGAGGTATACTGGCACAACAGGCCTAGTCACAAGGACATTTATAAATTATAAGCTATGATTTCAGAGAATCAAAGCATGAAGGTATACTGGCACAACAGGCCTAGTCACAAGGACATTTATAAATTATAAGCTATGATTTCAGAGAATCAAAGCATTAAGGTTTGAACCTAGTTCATTACCTTTATCTGACAGGGAGTCATCGCTACCACTGTCTTTTGGCTCATATGGAAATGAGCAGGGCCCGTAGGCGCTATATTACCATGTATGGTCAAAATATGATCATCTCAATTGATGATCTAAACCCATGATTCAGAGATCATTAAATTGGGTTAGGAATCTTTTGAAGAATCCAATAATAAGAATGACGTGTGTGATTTTAATGAATCACTTCTGCCATGAGTGTTAACATGTTTTCAGATGTTAACTGGGATTTGAATCTTTTGAACAGGTCTTACCATCTTGGCCCGGTCTCATAATGACCCAAAGGCTAGGTTTCACTCTTTAAGATTCTTAATTAATAATTACTTAGGCAGATTATTTCAAAAGGAATGATTTAAATTTATTTATTTCATATATAATTTATTTATGCACATAATGGCAAACATGAAATTTATAAAACAAACATTCCATTAATTTATTAAAATATTACACGCTGCCCTAAACGAGTCTTTTCAACAAACATTTACCCACGCAGGGGTCAAGCAACATACTAG
Source organism: Helianthus tuberosus (assembly GCA_030545235.1). NCBI lineage: Eukaryota > Viridiplantae > Streptophyta > Magnoliopsida > Asterales > Asteraceae > Helianthus > Helianthus tuberosus. The sequence goes on from JARYGA010006248.1 coordinate 22,594, forward strand.
TCCACGCAGGGACTTTAAACAAACATACTAGTCCACGCAGGGACTTTAAACAAACATCATACCCTCGTAGGGGTTAACAGAAAGATAGACCCACCCAGGGGTCAAAACAAACACACATACCCACGCAGGGGTTTAAACAAATACAGTAAGACAGGCCCACGTAGGGGCTCAACTGGTACAAGTAATTACAACAACAGTGGAAGGATTCAATGATCCTTCTTGCTCTTCCCTTTTATTAGGCTTGTTAATCCTTGGAAGAAGCTTTGTCTATCCTTGCGGTCACGGTGAAAGTCTCGCTCAACCTGATCCAACCTTTGCAGGATTTCTTCACGCTCTGGTAGGGAGAACCTTGGCGGCTGCGATTGAGTCCGAATAATAGGCCTAGGAGGTATCTGGTACCCATGTGTTGGGTAACCTACTCCCCATGGAGCTCCGTAAGGTCCTTCCGGGTGCAAGGCGTTATAATTGGCCGCTACCATGTATGGGTCGGCCTCAGCGTAACCGTAGTTGGTGTGAACCGGTGGCTCAAACGGGTTGTATGCCATAGAACCCGTGTATGCTGGAATCGGGTTATCAAAACCCATTGGCGGTGGCTGCGGTACAGCTGGGTTAGAAGGTCCACCCATTTGTGGGTCCTCTTGATGTGGCGGATAGTGACTGCCACTGGATTGACGAGGGGAGCTAAAATGAAAGTCCCCTGCTCGTGCAGACATGCGTGCACCGGTTCTCCTTCGCCTCGGCGGTTGCGGAGGTGCCGGCTGCACTGGCGGCGGTGGAGGCGGTGGCGTGACTGCCACGAATCTTGAATCCACAGAGGGATCCTGTTGCTGCTGCGGCTGCTGCTGCTATTGGGGAGGCGACGAATGGCGAGGAGGTGTAAAATACCACTCATGCCGGTTAAACATGGCTTGAAAGCTGTCTGGACCACCGTAGGGTGATCCGTGGAAAGAAGATCCATCCGAGATCTCTATTGGGTGGTTCGGTATACCACTAGCAGGTTCGACGGGATCCGTGTCCTCGTCCATATCCTCCGCGTGATCTCCGGAGAAATGATCATCTGGCCCCAGTGGGTTAAAACCCATTGGTTCTTGTATGTAATTGGTCGGGTTAAACCGGCCCCTGAAGACAGGTGTGGGGTCACCAAACGAATGATGCGATAAGGATCGCTGTAAGGGTATGTAGGAGGGTTGAGGATTATTGGGCTCATACTCCGGCTGTGGCCCATAAGGGTTTTGGACGGGAGGTGTAGAGCTGTGCGAGACCGACCGTCTAGCCGGCTCGAACAGGTTCCTCCGATTCTGTCGAGGATCGTCACTCTCAGTAGTAGAAGGAGCTCGCACATGCGAAGGTCCTGCCTCGTCGTCATAGGGGGCGGTGATTGGCCCCTTTCCTCTTCCTCTACGTCTAAAGAATCTTGGCGGCATTTTTATCCTGTCAATATAGCATGAGATAACAACAAACATATATAAAATAAAAGACAAAGTTAAAAATTAAATTGAAACAATTTGGATTGTTCCTGTGTTCTTTGTCTAGACTCGAAAGTTTGAAATGTGCAATTGTGTAGCTGAGATTAAACACAAAAATGTTAGTGTTTAATTCACTCAGTGTTGGCTCTGATACCAACCTGTCACACCCCGATTTCCACGTGTCACCGGTGGGCCCGGTGGGGAGTATCGTGACGTGGTTGGCAACATAATAGTCAAACAACACAATATTTAATATGCACAGCGGAAGCAATATAAAAGATAAGTTTCAACAGAATTTAATATTGTAATATCAAATGTCACAATATTCGGAAGTTTATTCACAGATGGATCGGAAATAAAATGGAAAAAATAGTTCAACAGACTTCAGGCATCTTAAGCTTGCGAGACTCTTTATTGATGCTAAGGAGGCAATCCAGCCAATTACGTTTAGTACCTGCATTTAATCTTTTTGGGAAAATACGTCAGTTTACACTGGTAAATACAATCAACTGACTCATTTTGGAAAATGATTTAAAATTGATTTGGATGCACGTGGCATAAACATTTTATAACTTGGGAGAATTATTTAATATTATAATCTTGTGAACGAATTACATGTTCCTTATGCGTTCAGTAGCCCGGATCGTGTCCGGGTAAAAGATCAATAGACACACCACATTATTCTTTTGTGCACTGACGGGTGTACGCCTACACCCCGCGCTTAAGTCGTGGCCATTTCGTAAAATGATGCCAAGGATATCTGGGACATGGTCATTAACCCCCCAAAGGCTTTTAAGTAAACAAAACTGTTTAAACGGGCCGATCAAATTATTCAATTAACCACCTAACGATGGAAGATTTGATGCCCGACCAAGCGGTATTTTATATACCGTATCCCAAACCCGTATAGGGAAAATAAGTTAAAAGTATTTACCTGAGCAATGTAATAATCACAATAAGCAAAATGCAAGTAGCTTTTACTGGTCCTCCTAATCTGGAACGAAGGTTTATAATAACCTATTAGAATCCTAACGGGTCTTTAGTTAAGCTTAAGCTTAGACCGGTTAGTTTCAAAGATACGGTTCGTACGCACGATTAAGCGAAGACCTGATAGAATGTGATTTAGACCCGACAAGTTCAGAGACTTGTTTAATATGGGTATTTCATACACATTCTGGATTTTGAGATAAAACCGATAAGGTTTGACCCGTTTCGGCTAATTTATGTAAACTTGTTACATAAACCGAACCGAACGCGTAATAAGCGTAACGGGTATCCGTAAGAGCCATATACAGGTTTCCTAAGTTAATATGCTTCAAATATGTTGTGACATCAGTAAGATGTCTTTCGTTATGCCCGAAACGAATTTAAACACAAACTATGCCCCGTGGGGGTAGTTTGGTCATTTAAAAGGTTATAAAAGAGTTTAAGTGTTAACCTGAGTTACAGGTCTGATGTAATCAGAAAAATACTCAATTTGCTAAGTTATATCAGTAGGGTAAAGTATATATGTGAAATTTATCAATTATAACCAAACTATGCACCGTATGGGCATTTTGGTAATTTCACATAAGCCGTAAAGCTCAAAACTGAAGTCTGAGTTTAACCACTTTTGCTTACTATTAAAATATTATAATTTACCTTAAATATCAGTAAGTATCACCCTTGTATGTTTAAAAATAGTCTTAGTACATACTATGCGCTAAAAACGCTTGATAAGGCGATTAGAAGCCATTTACGGGTTCGATACATAAAGCTGATATTTTTATTACTCCAGAAGGCCTAAAATAATTTATTTATCATATGTAATCAGTAGCAAAAGGTTTGGAGTCGCTTAGATATGTAAAACTCATTTTATGGCCCGTAAGGGCAAAACCGACAATTACTGGATTAAGCCTACGACTATAAGTTATGCTCAGCCTAAAATTAATTAAAAATCTTCAAAAATCCCAAAATAATATGTTACATCAGTGGGTAATGAGTTTGATATCAAAAAGTAGGCTTAACTAGGCTATACGCTAATTACGCCATTTAATTAACATAAAGCTTTCATTTTGCGCTAATGAGCATAACTCTCAATCTACACCACTAATTGATCTCAAATTTTGGGTACAAGTTTATATATCAGTAACAAAGGTTTCTACTCTTTTACATTTTCCAAATTCACGTTTTAAGGTGAAAATGGCATAATGGTCAACATATGAGCAACTAACGGAAACATGCATATTAATTGGATAACTAATGAACCAAGGTGTATAATCACAGAGGGTTATACTAGCATGTAACCTAGTCCAATTAAAGCTCTGAGGCATTTCTAAAACATGCCTAAACGGGTCAGAACTGCAAGTCAAAGCAAAAGTCAAACTATGCGACTTTCGGTTCCGAACCGGGTCTAAACAGGAAATTGTCGGGTTGAACATGTTTAGACATGTTTTTACACTAATTACCAAGTTATATTAATGATCAAACAGGTTGTATATGTTCTATATTGCTAATTATGCATAAATTAGAATTTAAGTATCCTGTTGACTTTTTCTTAACAAGTTTGACTCGACATTTGACCTAGTTAGAGTGGGAATCAGGGGGAACCCTTTTGAGGGTTCATTACCCACATAATTACCAACTTATAACTACTTTTGATTCGACTAATCACTGGACCATTAGTGATTAATCTTAAAGTCAACCGTTAATTACGACGGTTTGACTTTTAAGCTATAACTAAGCTAAAACTTAATTAAGAAAGGACAAGCAAACTTACAAGAGTCCTATGAACGACCAGAGATCACTTGAGAGAAGTCTTGAGCTCCAGAAATGATCAGGAATGCAAGAGAAGGTGTGAAGAACTTGGTTGCAACTTATGGCCCTTTTATAGTGAATTTTTCACCATAGAATGTTGACACACAAGTCTACCACTGACCACAATTCATCAACAAGTGTCCCTAAGTGTCTAGGACTGTTTAGGGGTCGCCCACAATGTGAAAATATCTGTTTTGGGTCGATTGAGCGCGTTTACAGGCTGCTGTCTACACTTTCTGCATCTGATGGTCTGACGCGGCCCGCGTAAGGGTGTTGATGGACCTTACGCGGCCCGCTTGGGCCTTCTGATCAGATTTCACATTTTCAAGTTTCCACATCTTTGTCCCTTGGCTCTTCGAAAGGGCAACTAAGCTCATATTTTGCAATTTGACCCCTTCTTATTTACCTACAAGGGCTTTAGGACTTATACCCACTTTGCCAAGTGCCTGGACACTTCTGGTTAACTCGAAAAGTCATAACTTTCAACGTTAACGCTTTAACCCCTCGCATACGAATTTGATCATAACTTTCTCATACAATAACGAAACTTTATGATATTTATATCGTGCATTCTAGTGAGCATAATTAACAGTTACAAAGCTCCGGGTTTGTCAAAAGGTCACTCAGAGGTATAACTTAAACATGTTGACACATTTAACCCCTGTGGTTTGTAATCTCTCACTTTTAGCTTCGTATGATCCATGATTTATTCGTTTGGTGATATAAACATCATGTAGGGTTAATGTACAATATATTTATTCACTGTTGACATTTAGAACTCGTATTTTCATATACTTTTCATGCTTGTCAACTTTAGTCCTTTCAGAACATTCTTTCGCACGTTCAAACATATGACACGTGTCAACACATTATAGGACGTGAATTTTCGAGGTGTTACAGTGTAGGTCCAACGACAAGAATACGTTAAAACCCAAGAGTACATACAAGGGTTAATATATATACTCTCTGGAAGCAAAAATAAGCACTAAAAAGCACCCGAAACGCACTTTAAGTGCAGAATTTTATATAAAACAGCTCTAAACAGCTTTTAACAACATAAATATCATGCAGAAATTACGTTTTATTATCCAGAATACTTCCCCAAGTGTCGGGAATCGAAAGTATTACAAAAGGGTACTTAAAAGACACTAAAAAGTGTAATTTAGCACTTTAACGAACCGATGTCTAACCGAACAACCGGATATTACCCGGAACACCAAAATAATGCTAGAAGCATTGTTTTTATTTTTCTAAGCTAGTTAGGGTCCCCGAACACCCTAACACACTGCATATTACTCAACATACTTAAACACTATACTTAAAGACTAACTAGATTATCTAACTATCATTGAAAGTTTCACTTTGCCCCCCCCCCCCCCTTCTCAAAGTGGACGACCCATATGAGTGGCCCCACTCTAAGATCACATAAGCTTCATAATCTTCCCTAATCTTTCTCAAATATTTGTGTAAGGATATGTTGGGTACTTTATAAACACAATACACAATGGGTAAGGAGTTTAAATGGTTATAAAAGTAGCACTAGTTCACTTCATCTTAAACAACACATACACACTCCTACCCTCACCCTTGCTCTCGGCTCAAGCATAGCATCACCACCACCATTATTTCAATTCCATCCAATCCATTCCAAGGTGATATTAAGGTGTAAGAAGGTCACTAACGAAGCTCGGTGCAAGCGGTTCTTGAAGGACCTTCTTCATTTGCTTTTATCCACCTCATTTGTACTCTTGAACTTCCCTAGCCTTGTGCTAGTAGTAAGTGCTTCAAATCTTCATCTTGTTTAAAGTGGTTAATAAGTGATTTAACGGTTAAAAATCAAGAACACACAAGATCATAACTTAAAGTCTTGAAAGTAAGATGAATATGTTGGATAAAAAGAAACTAGTTGTGTAAATCTTGTAGATCTTGTATGGGTGTGATTATTTGATGTTGTTTGTTACTAGAAGTGGGATGTATCATCATCTAACCATAGTAGATCATGTTCAAGAACATGAACTAGTAGTATGTTAGTGCTAGAGATGTGAAAGATGATGAACCCTTCCACTCATGAAACATGAACTTGAGTAAAAGTAAATTTTCTTGTAAAATAAGACTCTAAACATGTAGATCTAAAGATCTACAAGTGGTTTTTCGGAAGAACCAAGCGGAAAATGCTAGTTTTGTTAAAACCCGGACCTTACATAAACTAAAAGCATTTTAGTGAATAAACAAGTAAACACTTGTGTCACAAGAAAAATTTAACAAGAAATATGTTTGGTAAATCATGACTAGAAGTTGTGAAACTTCAAGATCTTTAAAAATAAAGTTTTTAAGAAACTAAACTTAATTTTAAAGATAACGAGACCCACTAAATATGTTAATAACTTACTACATACTTTTACAAACTTTCAAGTTCATAAGTTGTGGTATATGCTTGTTTTGACAAGTTTGATAAATAAAGATTGTGTTGTTGAGATTGTTGTTGATTTAAAAGAAAATAAACAAATGTTTTGAAAACATGGGAAACCTCCATTTTTAGGGGAAACTCTGTCAAAATTTTTATAAATTTTGACACTTAGAAAAATATAAGTTTTTGAGAAACTTATCCCCTAAAAATATACTTAAAAATATTACCAAGGTTTCCCTAATTTTTGGTGATAAGAAATGAGGATTTCTTCAAGAATAAAAATGGATATTAAGTATGTATATATTTTTGAGAAAAATATATATTATTTGATCACCAACTTTTGTGCTAAGTGTATATAGTATGTGTTATACGTGCTAGTGTATTAAGACTTAAAAATACACTAAATACTCATGAGAAGTATAAACACAAAAATACACATACAACATACAAGATACATAATTTGGGTGCAAAGTGCAAAACACGAGATACTTATATTAATTTTTAAGAAAATAATATAAGTAAGATACTTAGTTAAAAATATAAAATATTTTTAACACAACAATACAAATACAAGAGAGAGTGACTGTATGACGTGATGTCGTGGTCACAATCAAATTTAAACCAAATACTACTAGATAGCTAGCGGTAAGTGGGTATCGAACACAGGGAGTTTGTGGAATATGTGTTATTTAGAAGTATATCTAGGTGAACTAAATTATACTAATTGCAATAAAAGTAAATTCAAAGAGTTGGATAGTTTGATTGATTTTTAAGAACTAAGATTACTATTCTAATTGTAAAATGAAAGTTTGGTTTGTAAACAGTTTAGGAACAAATGACCATCCTAGGTTTCCGGTTTGCTTTGACATTCATGTTAACATTCAACTAGAAAGAACCACATAGACATGGTTCATGTGTTGTTACTTGTCGTGATGAAAGGGAACTAAGTACTCGGATTCCAAGAACATGAGGTTGTTACCCGATGACCAATTAATCAATACCCAATCCTAATCCCGCCCATGATATCTCGATTGCCAACGGCACCAAGAACGTATGGTTTAGACTAAGATTAACATACAAATTAACAATTTACGAACAAGCAAACAACACACCATAATAAACAAACAAAAATTGCAAGTCTATTATTCTAGAAATAAGAATCAAAACACAAATGTCTTAGACAAACCTTCAACCTAGGATGATCACCATAAGTTTAGCCACTCATGACTTGGACAATCATCATCACATGCATATCAATGTTCATAGGAATTAAAAACACTAACAAGATGTTTAGAAATTGTTTCAAGCTCTCAAGAACACCCAAAAATCGCCCCTAGACTGCTGGTAACCGAATGGGATTGATTGCATTTGAAAAGACACAATAAAACATCATAAAATAGGGCAGTTACACATTTCTCGCTGGCCTCCACCGTAAGTTACGGTGGCCACCGTAGCTTACGGTGGCTTGGAATGGCTTACGGTGGGTCTCTACTGCCTTACGGTGGAAGAAAAATTCTGGGGGCTACCGTAATTTACGGTAGCTACCGTAAATTATGGTAGGCTTCAGCATGCAATTTTGTTTTCAGCATAACTTTTTCGTTTCAACTCCGTTTTCGCCTACGTTCTCGTAATTTCGTCCTCTGTTATGTCATCTTCTTAATTCTTCCATACCAATAATTGATTTTTTTCATTTATTCTCCGTCTTTCAATCTCCAATCCAGTCGCGCCTTTTCGAAGCTTTATTTCCCCACTTTTAGGCCCCAAATGTACCTGAAACACAAGCAACCGTAGTTATCTAATTCAAGACAATTACATGATCAAACGAGGGATTAACTCGTCTTTTAACACACTTAAGGGTTGTCCCATGGACTACCCGTCACTGTACTTGTGCGACGCAAGTCTAGTGACTAACGTTAAGAAAACGCGTATAGGTCACGACGTTAATTAAGCAAATCCGGTGAAGTTTACGACGCAAGGAACGCAAAGTTGTGAGTTCATTCTCCCCCTTTTCTTTAACTGTTTTCAGTTTTTATAACTTCGGGGGTGAAATACATGTACAAATATTATTATGTTTACAAATGGTATGATAACAAGAAGCACACTTGGTGAGAACGAGAACCAAGTGTGACGAGATATAAGAATACAAGAAGCGCACTTGGTGAGGACGAGAACCAAGTATGATGCGTTATGAGAAATGATACGAGAGATCGTGTCACGAATAGGGTACATAAGCACCATTAATCAACAATATACCTAGACCGCAGAAAAAAAAGGTTAGATCTAACGGGTGCCGGGCAGCCACACTCTCGGTGAGGGCGAGAATCGAGTAGTGCTTTTGTGTCTCAGAATATGCCAACTAAATGCCTAAGGTTTGGTGACTTCCTATGTCGTGTCACATGTTAATGGCTTTGCAACCCATTAACAATCCTGATACTTACAGGAATACTTTATTTACATAAAATTCATACCATAGAAAAACTTGATTTATAACTTGAAGTACGTGGGGTACTCAAGAAAAACTTGATTTATAACTCGAAGTACGTGGGGTACTCAAGAAAACGGGAATTATACTTGAGTACGTGGGGTACTCAAGAAAAACCTGAATTATACATGAGTACGTGGTGTACACATGAATACTTGATTTATATATGAAAACTTGCTTTATACATGACACAAACTATGTTTTCATACAAAGTATACAAACGTGAAACACAAAAACTGCATGAATTCACACCAACATTATGTTGACGTTTTTTTTCCAAAACTCACATGTATTTCAGGTAACTAGGATGGATGTGCGCGTGGTCTTACTCATGCTCGTGGATTTCGCTTATGTTTATCCTTAAATAAAGTTGTAAACTTTTAAGACAATTGTTTTATGCTATCTAGCGATGTAAACGCTATTTTATGTTTCAAATTATGGTATTTGAAGTTATTTTCATGAGCATGTAGTATGTTTACTCTTCGTATGCAATGAGAACCTTTCATGATCACACCTCGTGCTTCCGCCGCAGAAAGGGGTGTGACAATGACCATCACACCTCATAGACTTTTATACCATATTTTATTCATCTGATTCTATTATATGCAAATGCACTAACAAGTTCAGTAAACTCATTTAGGCATTTTATCGAATACTTGGTGGACATCATTTTTAGGCTATAATTTTAGCTAACTTTGCCATACAAAAATCACCATGTTTCTTTCAATTCAACAAGTTCATACATTTCTCAACCCCAAGTTAATACAAACTTTCAATTATCATGAGCTAATTCATCGTTTTAACCAAATAACCATGACTTCACATTTCATGTCAAAAACTCAATTCTAAACATATATGGACACTTAATCAAACCTCTAAAATGATTAAGTAATTTACACATACAAGCAAGTATGGTGATCATAAGCATCAAAACA
>JARYGA010006249.1:0-39969 GCA_030545235.1 Helianthus tuberosus
TTGTACATTAAACCATCACCCAAGTTAACAGGATCATCTGATTTCCCACTGGCAGTGGTTGTATCAGCAGTTGACTTAGGGAAAGTTTCCCAAAAGTCATCCACAGATGCCCCTTTTTCTTGGTACTGGGGACTTCTTTCCTCAGCAATTGGGATCCTTTTAATAGAACCAGGGGTTGGAACAAAGACAGCAGCGGATATCACAGTTGCTGGAGAGGAAATTGCCTTCAGAGGAGTCTTATTGATGAAACAACTGGCCAGGTGTAGATCAGTGGATCCAACACCTGTAGTTGCTGCTCCAATTGAACTACTGACAGGAAGTACTTGTATTTCCTGCAGTGTAACCTCCTCAGTTGTTGGTGGTTTAGCAATGATTGAGACACCAGACCCAATCACTTGTTGAGGTATATTCTCATTAACAGGTGTTTGAGAAGAACTGGTTTGTGTCCGGGCTAAATCAACTGCATCCAACAAAAGTTTTGTTTCTGGGGGGATTTGAGAAGTGAGGATAGGTGTAGAAAGCGAATTTGCCCCGGGCAGTGGGCTGTGGATGATGGAATCAAGTGATTCCAGAGCATCATAATTTGGTGTCCCTATTATTACAACCTGCTCTTTTTTAGAAGAAGTAGGAGGAGTTTGAGGCTCAGGTTGAGATCTTTCTTCCAACTGCTGTGAGGTAGTAGCAGCAGTGGTTATTGGTGACTTTTGTGTTGTCACTGGTAGTTGCTCTGGGATCTCATCTTCCAGAGTTACCTTTGTTTTGGGTTTGGGGGGCTTTTGTGATTTATTCTGTTTTGGTCTTTTGGTGGTTTTAGGTGGGGGTTTAATAGCAGTTGTTTTATTGCTATCATCACCTTGAGCAGTGGGCTCAACAGCAGGTGCCTGAGGAGCAGTGGTAGCTGCTGAAGTCTGCTCAGGAACCTCTGCTTGTATTTTGGAAAGTTTTGACATCCTTGTAAAGGTTTCAGTAGTGAGGCTCTTAATTGAAAAAGGATTACCCTGGATAAGCACATGGGCATTATCTTCTGAAAATTTCTTTTTAAAATAGTAACTTAATGTAGGATCGTGAAACGACCTAACGAGTCGATCAGAAGAGTGCTCAGACCGAATCAGAGGCGGAATTCATTGATTCAGTCTTCGTTTAGCTTGTATTCACTATTAATTGTCTTGTTTATTGATCTTGAACGATTTACAGTACAAAGACACCTCGACAGCACCTCGGCGTCGGAAATCAGAAAGTTACAAATGAGAAAGTTTGAAGCCTATTTATAGGGAGAGACCCTCCTGTTTGAAACTGACATGACCAGTTTCAAACTGTCACGACTAACCCTCCTGTTTGAAAGTGACAGGCCATCTTCAAACTAGACCCCTTCAAACTTGACATCTTCAAACTAGCAGGTCATCTTCAAACTTTCAGGCCAAGACTCGATATAAGACGAAGTCGACAGATGTAATGCACCAACAGACTTCCCCTCAGATGTTGACGAGTCTTAAGTGTCGAGTCTTTGCATCTTCAGTCTTTATCAGTCTCTTCTCTTTCTTAGCATATACCAGGATCTTCTCTTTGGCTCTAACCTCGTCAGACTCCCCCTCTCATCATGATGGGATCGCTGTCTAGAATTAGCTATCACCTTGAGATCAATCCCTGGCTTTATCTGTTGTTCAGCACATCTCCTGCACATTTCTCACCAAAACATAAGTTTTTACTTAAATCAATAAGAAAAACTTACTAGAAATAGTTACACCAAGTTCAAATTAATGATCTCGATTAACTAATCAAACATTTCTTTCTCAAAATAAATTTCACAATTCAGCACACAAACTCCCAAACCTGTTCATCATGTTCAGCACTTGAAATTTTGAAAATCAGCTTTCCAACATCAGTTGTCGAAAATCTTTTTGTATTTTTCAAAATTTATACTAAAACACACTAAAATCTTTTTGGATTTTTGAAATAGAATGAAATGAAATAAAGAAATATTTACAACCAATATTTTTGTGAGTTTGTGTAAGAGGATCATATCAGTTTTTGTGACCAATCACTAGCACCGTTAAGCTTTAAACATATTAAGCTCTAAACGATTCACATTGATTGACGATATGTTTGTCCTCTTAAGCTTAATCTAAAAACTTTCAATCTGCTTACCGATACTTTAAGGTATATTAAGATAGCACTAAGATTCTTATGGACCCCACGATCTCAGCATATCCCCTCATCATGCAATACACTGACTCAAGTAATGCCTTTAAACTTTCATCAACTGTGATTTGTGCGAAAACAAAGAAGAATGTTTAAACATTAACAATCAGGTCGATACTTCCGTATACGCAGAGAAAGTCCAATGTTTAAACAAAATAAGAAAATAAAAATAAGTTGAAGTTGTTTAGGCTTTAACCACCAGGTCGATACTTCCGTATACGCAGAGGAGGTCCAAAGCTTAAACGAAACACCAAAGAAAATAAAGCAGAATGTTTAGGCAACAACATCCAGGTCGATACTCACGTATACGCAGAGGATGTCCGATGCTTAAACAAAATAAAGAAATAAGACAAGTTTAAATCTTTGCAAAATAAAATGCACAATCACAGCGACTTTTTAGCAAAGTTGTGAAAGTTCACAAACTTAACCAGTTTTATGTCTTTCGACAATCAGCAATTACTGAGTAGGCACACAATCAAGAAGGACAAAACTAAGTACTATACTTTTGACCATGTTTCCCACTAGAACTAGGCTTTTTCATTTAAGTTTGTATCGTTATCGCAAATCTACTAGTCTAGCTGAGCCTACCGTCACATCTTTAGTGAGATCGCTTATCACATTATATCTTTCCATTTCTTTAGCATGCTGTGACAGTCCAACTGATCTACTATCATTTCCTCTTTTTCACAACAAAACTCCTTTTTCATTTTTTCAATGTTTTTGACTTTTTCAAATTTTCTAATTTTTTTAAAATTTTTACTCCCCCTAAAATCAAAATATGTCTCAATTTTGATTTTCTAGGAAAATTTGAAAACAAGCTGTACAAGAAATGTGACAACATGATGCGAATCACTTCAATTCTCCATTCACTTGGCATGAACAATCAGAACTCCCCCCTGACAACAAAACATTTTCCCATAGTGATTTCAAAACACTTAAGTTTGTTTTAATCAAAATGGTTTTTCCGGAAAATAAGTCTTGTGTGTCTTTTCACAAATTCGGGGTTTCATCCATCACCTTGTTCTTCTTCAATCACTTGTAAAAACTAACATTTTTAAGATCAATTCTCAAACATCACTTGTAGAAAATCAAGTACAACTTAATGTCCCTGATTTACCACTTGTAAGTCGAAATATCACTTTCGTGAATTTCTCAAGAAAAATGCCGATTCATGTTCCAGACTTACCAACCTGGGAACTCCGGCAAGTCAGGTTTTTCATTTAAATAGATTCACCCAAGCCTGACTGTCCTTGGGTGATTTTGAATTCTTGTTCAACAATGGTGGAAAGTTTGCCTCATCCATTGTTAGACTAGAACTCTCAGTTTTTACCTCAACAACTGGCTCTTCTGGCTTTACCACACCAGATTCATTGCCTGAACTTGGCTTATCTGACTTTGAAGAGTCAGATTCATCGCCAACAACTTTCTTCTTCTTCTTTCTCTCTTCTGTCCTCAGATGTGTATCTGATGAACTCGTCTTGCTTGACTTTGCAGTCGAGGAAAACGATTCATCAGAACTCTTATTTTTACCAACAGATGAACCCGAGGACAAGATCTTCTCGAGATACTCTCTCGCCTTCTTCCTCTTCTTCCTCAGTCTGTCTTTTTGCCCTTGAGAAAGCTTCACTTTCGTTTCTTGAACTTTAGGTTCTTGAACCTTTTGTTCTTTGAGCTTGACGTTGACTGGAATCTTTGCCATCTTCTGAGAATTATCCCTCAATCTTTCATTTGATCTCCTTGGGCAATCTCTGGCAATGTGACATCTGATGTTGCAGTTAAAGCATCTCCTCGTCTCATAACTCCAACCTTGGCAGTTAACAGCAATGTGTCCTTGATAACCACATCTGTAACACACTCTGTTATCATACCAATCACCATTCTCAGTCCAAACATTCAGATCATAGCACTGTTTGGCTTGGTGATAATCTTTGCTCCTCTTGTTTGCTGGATTTGACTTTTGAGCACTGTGGTCCGACCTGCACCACTTATTGCCAACAATTTTAGAGTTTTCATTTTTCGATTTTTGTAATTTTTCATTGCGATTGGATGATCGATCTGATGAGCTTTTATTATCTTTTTGAACATTTTTCAAAATTATCTCTTTTTGTTTTTGTTCCACTTTCTTCTTCAAAGGTTTTTGCTTAGAGCATTCTCCCTTTTCAGTTGACTGTGGAACAGTTTCTTGAAACTTTTCTTTTAATTTCAAAAACAATTTTTGTTTTTCGAATTTTTTATTTTCATCATCAGATTTCTCATCGCAATCTTCAACTATGACTTTGTCATAGTTTGTGACATCGTCACTTATTGGAACTGAATTAACAGGTTTTGGGCAAGGAATAGCTGAAGTATTCACAAAAACCTTCAACTTTTCTTCCCATTCCCTGATTTTACCTTCTAACTCTTTGATTTTCTTTTGAGCACATTCTGCTTCCTTTTCAAATCGAATAATCTTTTCAAGATGAGAATTGATTGCAATTTGTTTTTCAAGATTGTTTTTACCAAACAAATCTCTCTCATCTTCTAAAATTTTTATTTGACTTTGAAAAACTTTTTCAATCTTCAATTTTTCATTTTCAAAACTTTTAATTTTCTCTTCAAAAATTTTTGCTTTTTCTTTCAACTTCTTGTTTTCTGATGTCAAACTGTTCAAATCATTTAACAGTTTAACATTTTCAACTTTTAGCTTTTCACAATTTCCCTGTAAATCCAGAATCTGTTTTACATCAGTTTGCTTCTCATCTTTCAACTTCTCGACTTCCGATTTCAAACTGTCACATTTGGAACACACTGATTCAGAATTTAAAGATTCATTCTTCACTGATTCTTCATTCTTTGGATCTTGTTCTTTCTCTATCTTATATGTACCTGCACCAAAGATTGTAACAAGATCAATAGAATTTCCATTATCATCAATATAACAACCCCTTTTCATATCATACATCAAATTTCTTTTCGCTGCCCAACAAACATTGATTCTTTTGTTTATTTCATATATCACGTCTAAATTCAAATCTTCTAAATTCATTTTTATCTTATCCAACACATCTCTCTTCTTTTGATAAAGTTCATAATCATGATTTTTCAGTTTACTGATGAATTTATTCAGAGATAATTTTGAAAAACTTGAATTTTCTCTCAGATTTTTCAAAAAAACATTCCATTCAGCAGGTAATCCATTAGCAAACTTTGATACCATTTCAGCTTCTGATATTACTATCTTGTTTTCTTTCAAATGGTCAATCAAACAATCAAATCGCTTCTCCAGATCATCTAATTTTTCATCTTTCTTACACAGAAAACAATCGAACCGGTTAACCCAAACATTCTTGGACAAACCTTGATAATGACTACTGAAATACCCTCGATACCAGTTATTTATCCTTTCAAGATCATGGTTTTCTTTTTCATCAAAAAACACTTCCATTTTTTTTTAAAAACAATCTGTTTAAACAAGATACCAATCACTTGAATCTGATTATGGCGAGAATTTTAAATCCCACAACTGTTATGATTTGACCAATTAATCTACTCAAGAAACGGTGCTTTTGTTTTGACTTGAAACTAATGTAGCCGACAAAACAAAGATTATCCACCAATATGATTGGGCCGCAATTTTAAAACTGATCACATGCAATTCTTGGGTCAAGACAAACAGCCAATTACTTTGTATGTCGACAAAAATGATTCACATGTAACCTTCTGATTTTAAATGATTACTCTCAAATTTAACGTCACAAACTATTTGACCAAACAATCCACCGAACCAACAAATGCTTTATAATATTTGAAACTGTTCGACACCTTTAAATGATGAAACAATTCTATTTGGCCGAGTTGTTATGAATCAGACAACAATTTCAAATTACAACTATCTTTCACATGCAATTCTAGAAACTTGAACCAAAGTGATCGAATACTTTAATATTCAATTCATTCTATTGGACCTCATTTTCCACTTAATTGATAAATGTGTGACTACTTTAATCAGATATCATGCAAACTGACCAACTCCATTTAATGTTTCACAACACGATGCACGTTTTCAAGCGGTTCACACTATTCAATACACTTTTGATAATATCACATGAACTGAAACTCTTGTAAACTGTTATACACAATTCGATGAACACAACTTTCAAACGGTGATCATGTTTCAAACGGTAAAGTCACGTTTCAAACTGTCAGGTCAGTTTCAAACTGTACACCATGTATTTTCAAACAGGATGGCTGCTTTCAAACGGGATGGGTGCAGATTCAAACAACAAATTCAAACTGGATGGCTGATTTCAAACGGGATGGGCCAATTTCAAACAATAAGGTGACATTTTCAAACAGGAAGGTCAATTTTCAAACTGCCAGTCCAGTTTCAAACGGTAGGGTCAGATTCAAACAGGAATGACCTATGACATCAGCAATTTATCGAACACTTTCAAACGGTCAGGCAGTTTTCTATCACTTTTAGATCGAATTTCAGTCTGAAACTTTTAAGGCTTTGTTAATTGTCAAATCCGAACACAGTGTGAAAATTATAGCCGATTTTAACCGTGAAAACTATCAATTTTGTGAAAGAAGGTGTAGAAAATCAGAATTTTTCAGCGAAAACGAGCTAAACGGTAAGAACTCTTCCTCCTGAGCTCTGATACCACTTGTAGGATCGTGAAACGACCTAACGAGTCGATCAGAAGAGTGCTCAGACCGAATCAGAGGCGGAATTCATTGATTCGGTCTTCGTTTAGCTTGTATTCACTATTAATTGTCTTGTTTATTGATCTTGAACGATTTACAGTACAAAGACACCTCGACAGCACCTCGGCGTCGGAAATCAGAAAGTTACAAATGAGAAAGTTTGAAGCCTATTTATAGGGAGAGACCCTCCTGTTTGAAACTGACATGACCAGTTTCAAACTGTCACGACTAACCCTCCTGTTTGAAAGTGACAGGCCATCTTCAAACTAGACCCCTTCAAACTTAACATCTTCAAACTAGCAGGTCATCTTCAAACTTTCAGGCCAAGACTCGATATAAGACGAAGTCGACAGATGTAATGCACCAACACTTAAAAACCTTGGAAAGAGCAAAAACGCCTTTTTATTAACATTTCTAACAAGATAATTGAAGATTACCTGGGAATAGTTAAAATTTTCACCATGTAATATAGCATAACCTAGATATTGAATCTTCAATGGGATTTCATTGAAAGCAGTGGTCTTGTTTGAGACACACATCAGTAGGGTATGAAACAAAAACCTTGTGGCAGGAGGAAAACTGCCTTTTTCTAAAGTGTCTTTTTTGATTTCCTCTTCATAACCCATTTGAATGAAAAACGTTTGATACTCTTCTTTAGGGAAAGATGTTTTACCTTTAAGATCATCGAGTTCAAAAACTTCCGAAATGGTTTGAGGTGTTATTGTGACTGGAACGTCCTTTATAGAAGAATTGATGGCTAAGGGCTTTTTATCCTTAGTTTCCAACTTAGCATTTTTCCAGAATTCTTGCTGGGTATCCATGTAGATCGGAGCATCACAAGTCAACAAAGTTTTGTACTTTGAAGAAGACAGAACATCAATGACTGGGTTTTTCCAGTAGACCTAAGTAGTTATGTGTGGATTTGCGTGGGAGAGACATCGTGATTTGAATGATTGCGAGAGGAAGAAGACGATGAAGAGGATGAGTGATTTTGAGAGAAATGGATGATAACTTCTTTGAGAAAAGAATTTAGAATTCGATTCGACAGTAAAAACACTGTTTGGGGGTTTTGATCAGGGTTTTTTTTTTTGGTGATATAGTGAATGCTGACGTGGCATCGGTTACTAATAGATCTTACCGCTATGTACTGTCCACGTGCCAACCTCTGATGATAATGGAGGACAGTTGGTAGGAAACCACTGATGGAACAATAGCAGTGGTTTGCAACAGTCACAAATGAGAACAGTGAGTAAGTTTTTGCTAGCTGTGGATAGCCATCAGTGTGTTAAAACACTGATTTTATACAACAGTTTTTTTTATTTTTTATTTTAACTTTAATTTTTATCACCAAAACAATATTCGAGGAACTCTTATCTCTTTGGAATGTAACGATTAGATAATATAGTTAACCTATCATTGTAATTCTAGTATTCAGTTAATAATATCATTCTATAATTAATTAACCACATCAACAATAAAAATGTGAGCAGTGGATGATTTTTAAAAAAACCAATGATTGTAAATTTCAGTGCATGTCAACAATAAAAGGGGAGCAGTGACTATTTTTTAACTATCAGTGGATACCCAACAAAATGTAACACAGATGTTTGGTCAGTCAATGGTCAAAAGTTGTTTATGAAGAAACAGAGGATGGCCTTCAGCAGTGGATAACATTTAACAATCACATGTTTGCGCTTAAACAAATGTTTGACATTAAAAAGAAGTTTACCCATAAACAACTGTTTGCAAGAAAAGACCAATTTCAAGAATACTATACCCAAACAAACAAAATGAGGAGCTTAATAAACATCCAGGTGTACTTCATTTTTATTCACTGGATGTCAACTAACAAAAAGTGAGCAGTAGTTGTTTTTTATCTAACAGCGGATAGCCAATAGTAATTGAAACACTGATATTGGAGTTAAATAAATGTTTAACCTTAAACAGATATTTGCAATAAACAGATATTTGGCCATAAATAGATGTTTACCCTTAAACAAATGGTCTTAAACCAAACATCTGTTTAAGGTCAAGATGTATTTGACTATTGGTGAATCTCAATTTAACTTTTGATGAACAGATGTTTGACGTTTGGTCAACAGATGTTTGAAAACCCATGATAGATTAAATTAAACACTATGAATGAACAAACACTGAAGTATCATAAAACTTTGAATGAAAATCGTGAAACTCTCAACATCATACAACAGTTTATGGTCGTCTATTTTTTCCGTTTGATAGGTTCATCGTGATGCACGGGTCCTAATTCGACTTAGTTAGTATTTTCTATGTTTTATGTTTCGGTCTAATTTATCCGTATTAACACGTCGCAACTTTAGTGTTGGTGGTTGCTAGCGGTGTTGTGACCTTGTTTTGCATATTTTGCATCTAAAATATGCTAGAAAGTATTATTTGAGAATACCCCTGAATTTTAAATTACCATTTTGCATATTTTGAATTTCAAAAGTTATGGATATTGTCAGTAATTACTGATTTGATTTGAAAGCAATTGTCATCATGACATTTGTAATTTTTATTTTAACTTTAATTAAAAGAAAAACACCGTGAATTTGAAATTCCCAGTTTGCATATTTTCAATGTCCAAAGCTCAAGAAATTAACATTAATTACTGATTTGATATGCAACAAAATGTAATCGAAAATTATTTTTATTTTTTATGTTAACTTTAACTTTTATCAAACAAAACAATATTGAGGAACTCTTATCTCATTGGAATGTAACGATTAGGTTAAACGGTAATTTCATTGTAATTCTAGTTTTCATTAGATAATTTCATTCTATAAATAATTAACCGCATCAATTATAAAAATGTGAGCAGTGGACAATTTTTTAACTATCAGTGTATTGCCAACAGTTATTTAAATTACCATTTTACATATTTTGAATTTGAAAAGTTAACGATATTGTCAATAATTACTGATTGATTTGAAAGCCATTGTCAATCATGACATTTCTAATTTTTATTTTAACTTTAACTAAGAAAAAATTGTAACTGTCAATTTTAAATTCCCATTTTGCATATTTTAGATGTACAAAGATCAAAAAATTACCATTAATTACTAATTTTATATGCAACAAAATTTAATCAACAGTTATTTTGATTTTTTATGTTAACATTAATTTTTATCACCAAAACAATATTGGAGGAACTCTTATCTCATTGGAAGGTAACGATTAAGTTAAATGGTAATTTCATTGCAATTCTAGGTTTTCATTTGATAATTTCTTTCTATAATTAATTAACCGCATCAATTATAAAAACGTGACCAGTGGATATTTTTTAGTAAAAGCAATGATGGTCAATATCAGTGGATATTCAAATTCAAATCTGAGCAGTAACAATTTTTTAACTATCAGTGGATAACCAATAGTGATTTTAACAGATATTTTGCATATTTTGAATTTGAAAAGTTAACGATATTGTCAATAATTACTGATTGATTTGAAAGCCATTGTCATCATGACATTTCTAATTTTTATTTTAACTTTAATTAAGAAAAAATTTTAACTGTCAATTTGAAATTCCCATTTTGCATATTTTAGATGTACAAAGCTCAAAAAATTACCATTAATTACTAATTTTATATGCAACAAAATTTAATCAACAGTTATTTTGATTTTTTATGATAACATAAATTTTTATGACCAAAACAATATTGGAGGAACTCTTATCTCATTGGAATGTACCGATTAAGTTAAACGGTAATTTCATTGCAATTCTAGTTTTCATTTGATAATTTCATTCTATAATTAATTAACCGCATCAATTATAAAAACGTGAGCAGTGGATATTTTTTAGTAAAAGCAATGATGGTCAATATCAGTGGATATGAAGAATAAAAATCTGAGCAGTAACAATTTTTTAACTATCAGTGGATAACCAACAGTGATTTAAATTAGCATTTTGCATATTTTGAATTTGAAAAGTTAACGATATTGTCAATAATTACTGACTTGATCTGAAGGCCATTGTCATCATGATATTTCTAATTTTTATTTTAACTTTATCTAAGAAAAAATAACTGTCAATTTGAAATTCTCATTTTCCATATTTAAGATGTCCAAAGCTCAAAAAATTACCATTAATTACTAATTTTATATGCAACATAATTTCATCAACAGTTATTTTGATTTTTTATGTTAACTTTAATTTTTAAATATCAGTGGATAGCCAACAGTGATTGAAACACTGATGTTTGGACACTGATGAAGAAACAGAGGTTGTCTCTCAGCAGTGGATAACATTTAACAATAAGATGTTTGAACCAAAACAGTGGTTCCAACAGACTTTTAACGATTTATGAAAACTATCATTTTTTACTATTTTAAATATCTTTGACATTAAACAGATATTTGACCTTCAATATCAGATATTTGAATCCCTTGTAGATGCCGAACCACTGCTGATACTAAACAGTCGTTTTCCTTTGATTAATCAAACTCTAGGTACATAAAGTGAACATCTGTTTAAGGTTAAATATCTGTTAACTCCAAACAACTGATATTGAAGGTCAAATATCTGTTTAAGGTTAAAGATATTTAAAATAGTAAAAACATGTTTGAGGTTAAACAAATGTTTAACCTTAAAAAGAAATTTGCCCATAAACATCTATTTGCAAAAAAAAAAGACGAATTACAAAAACATTATATCCAAATAATCATAATGAGGAACTTATTTAACATCCAAGTATACTACATTTTTATTTAGTAATATAAAGATCAAACAACTGTTGTATTTATAATACAGATCAAACAAATGTCATGCTATGATAAATACTGTTACATATAAACACCTCATAAGAAACACTGATAATTAAATACTAAAGTTACATAAGAACCACTGATACTTAAATACTAAATTTGAATCCCTTGTAGATGCCGAACCACTGCTGATACTAAACAGTCGTTTTCCTTTGATTAATCAAACTCTAGGTACATAAAGTGCTTCTCTTTAACAGGACCTTGTCTTCAACAGTGGATAGGCCTCATCAGTCTTTGTTCATAAAGAGCTCCTTTAAAACAAACTTTATGCTTCTTTTAATACAAAAAAGGCAGGAAACACCATTACTCTAGACTCTCTAGTAAGATAAAATCTTATCTTACAACAATAGCAGATCCTTTCTTGCGTTTAGTAGGAACTACTGTGGGTTCTCCATCATCATCTTCTGCACAAGTGAATTATAATCATCATCATCATTTAGACATAAGCAAAAATTATTTTAACTATAAATTTAATAATCTTTCTTTGTGTTTAATTAAACTTTTTTCTTCTTTGAATACAAACCTATAATAACCCGCAGCAGATTGTATGAATTTCAAACAACTGTGATTAGACTGAAATATAAACCGAGAATTAGAGTATATCACTTCAAAATAAAAATGTCAAAATTGAAAATCGGAGTAGCAAAAAACACATACTTTAAACGATGTAATACAATTATTACCTTAATTAAGATATCTTCATCATCATAATTTATGGAACCTGTAGAATGAAATGCTCCACTGTTGGGTTATTATCTTTCAACCTCACTTTCCCTAAATTTATCAGTTCTATTTTTCAACAGGATGTAATACAATTATTACCTTAATTAAGATATCTTCAACTGCAAACAACAATAGCAAACAACATCAAACAATAATAGCAAACAACATCAAACAATAATAGCAAACACCTGATGTTGAATCCACTGTAGATGCTGAACCACTGCTATTACAAACAGATAATACCTCAAGAACTGGAAATGAAACTCTAATTTCAGAAAGAATAATGGCTGAACATACTCAAACATCAATAAACAACAGATGTTATACTCATATCATCACCATCTAGAAAAAAACGCTAATTTCAAAACATATTCAAACATACCAGCTTATGGCAGAAATCTATCCGCAGCTAAGCGGATTTCAACTTTGATGACAACAACCCTGGAACCATATGATTAGATTACGAGTAGAAATTAAGATTCGTGTAAATAAGAGGAAATCATGAAAGTATTTCAACTAAAAAAAAGAAGAACAAACCTTTTGATGAACTAATCGATGAACAAAAGAAGATTTTATGGTGGCGTCTGGAAGAAGATTAAGGTTTGGATGGAAAGAATTATCTCAATAATTTGCAGGGTTTGTGAAATTTGAATTTGATTCGCCTGAATATAGAGAGAGGAGGAACCCAAGGTTTGTAAACAAAGATGAGAAGTGAGAAGAGAGTTTATATAAGGAAAAGGAGATGGCACTGTTGGGCGGGAAAAGAGAACTGAGGATGCCCTAATCAAGTGACACGTGGCCCAAATAACTTTCATTTATTATATATAATAGATCTTAAAATAGCTCGGGAGTTATACCCAAGATTTATACCAGGAGGCTTTCTAGTTGAATCCTAAAGTTACAAGGTGAGTCCATTCTCTTTTTTCACAGTTTGTGAGTCATTCTCCTTTTTATCACCTTTTTATGATACAGTTATATTTAAAAATGTTTTCCAAAATACTAAATGTTTATCAGTTATACTTACAGTGATTAAGTTTTTATATTCTGCAATAGCTGCCAGTATAGGGGGTTTTGTATACATTACTTGACACTCGTTACTATTGGCCAAAAAGTTAGCCAATAGTAGCCTGACCACAAGCACGGGGGAATTGTGCCCCAATAGCCATATCCTATAACTAATATTATTTGTACATTACTATTATAAATTATTAAAAATATTAATGAGTGAAATAAATCTAAATGGTGTGTATATAAAATGAGCTTTATTAATCCTTATTAAAATATAATTGTTATATTAAAGAAAATATAATTAATAAACATATTACAATAGACGGAACATTAGTTATATTAGAGAATCATTATTGAAAAATTTGGCTCACATTACTTCTGGTGATTCTCACAATAAAGGGTGGTTCCTAGCGGATCCTTATCATATATATATATATATATATATATATATATATATATATATATATGATGAGTTTCGTCTCAAGTAATATAGTAACATGAAAATAGACTACAAAATTTTCAGATACGAAGTTGAGTAAATGTTTATCACTAATTGAATATATTAATAAAAGAAAATATATTTAAGTGTGTAATATTTTCGTGTCTTTAATATATTCATGTAATGTTAAATATATACACTTATTATGTTCAGTTAAATTACATGTTATGAATAGTCTACATTCATATATGTTAAACAAACTACTTATATTTAATGGTTAATTAAACTAAAATAGATTTTTATGTATAAGTTTATTATTGTTCATAAAAATATATAAAATGTTATTTGGGACCGTTAACGATGTATACGGGGTAAACATAACCTGTAATGATAAAACATAACATGTAATTATAATAATAAAATACATTAAATATTATAATGTTACAATAATATTTTAATGGACAAATGAAATATGTATTTATATATATATATATATATATATATATAATACATTATATTCTATTTATTATATGGTAATCTATTACTATACATGTATAGTTGGTTTATGTATTCAACAATTATTATCGGTATGTGAAATTTGGTATACATTATTTGATAAGTGTCACTAGTTGAGAGAATGATTAATAGTGATAGGACCAGAGTTACTAGTTGAAAGAATGATCAACAGTGATATGACCACAATTACTAGTTGAGAGAATGATCAACAGTAATATGACCCGAGTCACTAGTTGAAAGAATGATCAACAGTGATATGACCACAATTACTAGTGGAGAGAATGACCAACAGTAATATGACCCGAGTCACTAGTTGAAAGAATGATCAACAGTGATTTGACCACCGTCACTGGAATCGCCTAGTGACCAATATAATAGTAAGATATACTATATATCTATTACTTGATAAACTTCACTATTGGACGAAAGTGTGCCAATGAGTGATATGACCACTGTCACATCTGAATTGCCACCATGTGACAAATACTGATTGAGTTTTTGGGTAAATATAAACAACTATAAAAACCTTGATGCTGTAAAGTATAACAATATATTTTTATAAATGGAATGAACTCGTCAATATTTATTACTGTTAAAATGTTTTCAAAACGTGTTGCAGGTAATTTGTTGTAAAGATAATAGAAGCCAGCTATGGAGCTATGGAGCACTGAAGGCTTAAATAAAGTGGCTATAAATACCTGAATAAAAGAAGAAATTTATGTTTTATTTATTTGGGTTTATCCCTATAAAAAAACAATTGAATTAAATATTGTTTTTAGCCCATTTGTTAATATTAAAATTTCGGTGTTTTACAAACTCTGAAATCATTTCCTAACTACGATCCTGATGAAAAATTTTCCGCTGCATAATTAATAAACACCGATACCATCTGGCTGGTTCACGGCTCTCGCTCCTAGGGTGGGGTCAGGGGCTGTGACATCACATATCCTTGTCATTTGTATCTCGGTCTCCGAGTCAGACGACGGACGAACGTCGAGGACTTCGGTATTGAACTGAACCGAACCGACAGTAGCTACATCCACACAAAAGTGCATCAACAAACTTCCCCTTAGATGCTGCTCGTGATGGTTCGTTCTTCACATTGACAGATCATCAAAAGTCTTCACTGGTCACAATCAAGAGATGCATCAACAAACTCCCCCTTGAATGTAGCTTGTGAGTCCTTGATCTTTAAAACTTCATATCCACGTGATGTATGAGTGGCCAGCTATAAATTTGTCTTCTTAATCCACTGATTGCATGCATGTCGTGTCGTCACATCCATAGCTTGTCATCGGACATGTTCTCTTTTCCTTTAGCTTGTTTGAATTCCACACCTGCATACACAACAAAGCTAATTGCGTAATGAGAACAACCGTTAGGGTTATAACCAATCTAAGAGAATATTCAATTGAAAATCTCACTAAGGATTGATTTTAAACAAGATTAACAGACGACACACATGAGACCAACTCTCATTCAACTACCAATAAACCATAGTTTGAAAGTTTTAAATTTCTTCAATTTTAGACCTTTAACTTTCAAAACTTGTCAACTTCAACCATTATGAAGATTTGATTGTTTTCCGGCTTTCAGTTAGGGTTTTACGTGGGATAGATTTGAGTTCCAACATCGGTCCATCAAAAATAAGATAGAAGCAAAATCTTTTTGGTTTTTATAAAATTTATATCAAAGCACACCTAAAATACTTTTGGAATTTTTGTTTTTTCAAATGTAAATACAAAAAGCAATAAATAAATATATATACATATATTCTTTTTGTGCAATTTGAGGGTAAGAGTATCATATCAATGTACAATCATGCCAAAACACACTTGTTGTTCGATTATTTAGCATTTTGATAAGCATCCTATAATAATTATTAGTATTTTGTCCATATAAACTCAACAATCAGATGTAATCATAGCTTGGGGATACGTTTAGATATGATTTATACTTACCGACCTGTGTTTATCCACTCACAACACATTTCCGTATCAAGGTATGCACGAGAGTTCAGCTTACTGGTGAGTATACCGTTTATTGTCTGTTTTGACGTATATGATGTTAGACACTCACTTATTTGGTGGTTGAAAACAATCCCTATGTGATAATAATTCGTTATTTACGAGGAAATTGGTTTTCAGATGCATGCAGGGCATGAGAGCAAGTCCGTGAACATGTTAATACCGACAAACAGACGAACTTGACTCTCGGATAATAGATGTGATTTAAAGATCACTTATTCGGGAGTGAATGTGATAAGATTATCAATTATTGATGGTCAAATGTAGTTTGTACATGTATGTATAGTATGCACGAGAGTTCAACTTACTAGTGAGTATACCGTTTATATCTATATGGATGATGGTAACATGGTATTGTTCATGTAGATATGCAAGACCTCTTGCTGTCCCATAGATTATACCAAACCTTTGTTTCCAACTTAAAGTTTTTGTTCTGTCACATGTAGCATAAAATACCTTAGCCACTAAACATAGATGCTAATCTTTGCATATCCTATTGTTTACTCAAAAACTAAGTAAAGCGTTTCAACTCACCAAAGAGGAACTGATCAAGGCTATGATTTTCCATGTACTCATGTACAAGGAATAAGTGTGGGCCTTTTCTATAATATCCAAGTAGATGTATAAGATGTCGATGGTAACATTACTTAAGATCTTACGTTCATCCTTTAATTGTTTCTTTCCTCTGCTAGAGACCATAAAGGTTTTCTCAATTTCAACCCCATCCCCATTCTTGAGAGTTCCATGGTAAGTTATACCAAACACACAACGAATTGAAGTAAGTGTGAATCGTATTGAAGTATATGGTTCTGACTCACATGAGTAATATCTTATATACTTCTCCATGCGTCCCCCTACAGATCACATAAATGATTAGTATGATTAATCTTAGGGATAAAAGTGCCATACCTTTAGTTTCTGGTAACTCGTTCGTTTAACTCGGAAAAGAAAGAACACATACCTATCATTTGATTTGAAGCCCCATTGTCTAATACCAAACTCCTTCTTATTTTGGTTCTGAGTTATAGACTTTAGCCATGGCGGAGGTAGCATGTAATTAGGGGTAGCCTGGGCTACCCTTCAACTTTGTCAGCGAAGTACAATATTAGTGTAAAAAAATAATTCTTCTCTTTTTTATGTATTGTGTACACCCTGAGCCTATATCAGGATACCCCAAAGTCCAATTTTCTTTAGGATACCCCTGCATTATTTTTCCAGATTCACCATTGGACTTTAGGATTCACATGCTTTTCATTCAAGATTACCTTTTCTTTATCACCGATTAACATGAGAAGGGTTGGCTCACGTTCTTCTTCTTCTTCTTCATCTTCGAAGGTTCGGGTTGAAACCGGGTACTCGTAAAACCCGGGTTTTATAATACCCAGTTCCAGGATTTTTTGGGGTCCGGGTTCGGGTTTTTTGTGCACCACTACCCCACACCCCATAATCTAAAACTTGGGCCTTGGTTTCAGCCGATAAAAAAACAGCTTCAATGGGCCTTGGTTTCAGCCGATGTAAAAGCAGCTTCAAGTTTAATAAAACTAGGGTTTCAAAACTTTTTCAACTTACGGTTGTTCAACCTCCATTTCGAAATGGAGAACATGTTCAATTGCAAGTTCTTTAGGGATGTATATCAGGATACCCCAAAGTCCAATTTTCTTTAGGATACCCCTGAATTATTTTTCTAGATTCACCACTGGACTTTAGGATTCACATGCTTTTCATTCAAGATTACCTTTTCTTTATAACCGATTAACATGAGAAAGGTTGGCTCACGTTCTTCTTCTTCTTCATTTAAAGTGAGTTTCGGGTGTCTTTTAGTGCACCTTTTAGTCTCCGGAAAGTGTATGTGTTAACCCTTGTATCCACACTTGGGTTTTAATGTGTTTTTCATGTTGGACCTACTCCTAGGCCCAAAATCTATTATCCGACTGCTTTATGCGGAAGTACTTTCTTCTTCTTCTTCTTCGAAGGTTCAGATTGAAACCGGGTACTCGTTAAACCCGGGTTTTATAATACCCGATTACGGGATTTTTTTGGGGTCCGGGTTCGGGTTTTTTGTGCACAACTACCCCACACCCCATAATCTAAAAGTTGGGCCTTGGTTTCAGCCGATATAAAAGCAGCTTCAATGGGCCTTGGTTTCAGGCGATATAAAAGCAGCTTCAAGTTTAATAAAACTAGGGTTTCAAAACTTTTTCAACCTCCATTTCGAAATGGCGAACGTGTTGAATTGCCAGTTCTTTAGGAATGTATATCAGGATACCCCAAAGTCCAATTTTCTTTAGGATACCCCTGAATTATTTTTCTAGGTTCACCACTAGACTTTAGGATTCACATGCTTTTCATTCAAGAGTACATTTTCTTTATCACCGATTAACATGAGAAGGGTTGGCTCACGTTATTATTTTTCTTCTTCTTCATTTAAAGTGAGTTTCGGGTGTCTTTTAGTGCACCTTTTAGTCTCCGGAAAATGTATGTGTTAACCCTTGTATCCACACTTGGGTTTTAATTTGTTTTTGTTGTTGGACCTACTCCTAGGCCCTAAATCTATTTCTTCTTCTTCTTCTTCTTCTTCTTCTTCTTCCTCCTCCTCCTCCTCCTCCTCCTCCTCCTCCTCCTTCTTCGAAGGTTTGGGTTGAAACCAGGTACTCCTAAAACCCGGGTTTATTAATACACGGTTCCGGGTTTTTTTCAGGGTTCGGGTTTTTTGTGCACCACTACCCCACACCCCATAATCTAAAAGTTGGGCCTTGGTTTCAGCCAATATAAAAGCAGATTCAATGGGCCTTGGTTTCAGTCGATCTAAGTCAATCTAAAAGCAGCTTCAATTTTAATAAACTAGGGTTTCAAAACTTTTTCAACCTACGGCTGTTCAACCTCTATTTCGAAATGGCGAACGTATTCAATTGCCAGTTCTTTAGGGATGTATATCAGGATACCCCAAAGTCCAATTTTCTTTCGGATACCCCTGAATTATTTTTCTAGATTCACCACTGGACTTTAGGATTCACATGCTTTTCATTCAAGAGTACCTTTTCTTTATAACCGATTAACATGAGAAAGGTTGGCTCACATTCTTCTTCTTCTTCTTTATTTAAAGTGAGTTTCGGGTGTCTTTTAGTGCACATTTTTGTCTCCGGAATGTGTATGTGTTAACCCTTGTATCCACACTTGTAGGATCGTTGTTAGACCCGACTGAGTCGTTCAGAAGAGTTTTATATCCGGTTCAAAGGCGGAATCAGTGAAACGGACTTGATAACAGCTTGATAATCTTTAATATGTCACTTATATTGATAATAACATCAATTACAACCTGAACAGATTTTGGCAGCACTTCGTTACAGATCTGGAAGTCACGTCCCAAATGAACTAACAAGTACCCTATATATACTAGTCTAATTCCGCTCCAAATGACATTGGACACTTTCGGGCGGAATCAGAATGTTCTGATTTCGCTCTAAATGACTCCTTGTCATTTGGAGCGGAATCAACATCTTAAACCTGAAATTCTGTTTCTTGAACCTCGGGCACTGATAATCCTATTCTATCCGATTACATGATACAAGACGAAGTCAATATACGTATTGCACTAACAGACTCCCCCTCGGATATTGACGAAGTCTTCAGTGTCTAGTCTTTAGTATGACACATCTTCAGTCTTGATCATTCTGCCTTCACATTCAAGTTGTAACATTATAAGCATCCATCAATCTTTCTCTCCTATCAGCTTCAGGCTCCCCCTTTCGTCAAGCTTCCGTGCTTTGGGATCGACACCTAGCTATTCATTTACAAGCTCCTCTTGCTTCAAGCTTGTCTTCAGACTCCCCCATAGACTATGCTCTCGGGATCGTAATCTGGACTATCTGCAATCACTCAAACATCTATAAGTACAATGTTTTCAAATTCAATTACCCAGAAATTGTAAACTGGCTCTTTAAAACTCTTTAACTACTCCTCCTATCAACAAACTTAATTGATATGGCAAGATTTAAGAATCCAACTCCCTCACAGTTAATCATCCAAGTCCAAACTAATGACCTTGGAGATATCACAAACTGTTTTTTATTTTTGATTTTTAATTCAAGTTTCAAATTAATGAACTTGTTTTATTTTCAGAAACACAATCAGCTTACTTAGATTTTGAAACTCAGCATTTCAGACATCGGTTGTCGAAAATAAAACAGAATCAAAAATCTTTTTGTATTTTTCTGAAAATATAAAGCAGTAAAGAAATATGTACAAACATATTTACAGACAATATTTTTGTTTGAGTATGCATCAGAGGATCATATCAGTTTTTGACAAGTCACAAGTACCGTTGAGCTTAGTTACACATTAAGAATTAAACAATTCACTTAGATTGTCGATATACTGATCCACTTAAATTTTCACACAAAGTTCAACTGATTCAGGATACGAATTAGATGTTTTAAGAACTTAAACCCATTCATGTGTCCCACCTCTTGAATATACTCCCGTATCCAGATCCCAATATTCAGTCTTATAGTGAGTATACCTAGATGATATCTGTAAGGGGAATAAATTATAGTACGAGACCGTGAGAGCTCAGGTCAGAACTTCCGTTCAGCAGAGAGATGACGACTCGACTTTTGGTGTGTCCCCTTTAGAGGATCTTTTTTACAACAGCAATGACTATCAATTTTATTGTTTCATCAATTTACTGAGGGCTGTGCTATGTTTCAAGCAATGCGGAAAGGATTCTCCGGGGACTAGGCTATTGCTTCCGCAAAATCAGAAGTCCCGAGATAATACCCCAGATATCATTGAGTATAAAGACCTAGTATCTCAGAAAGAGGGACCTTTCAAACAAGATTTCAGGGGTTACCTATATATCCAAGTAGTGTTCCCCACGAAATAAGCAAGTTTGAATTTAGGTTTATATCCCGAAAAAGTTTACTAAATGTATAAAAATCTACCGACACATCCACAGTGAGATCGTTTAACACATTTAAACTTTCCAATTCTTTAGCGTACTGTAACTGTCTACTGATGTACTATCATTTCCTCTTTTTACACAAAAACTCATTTTTGAATTTTATCATGTTTTTGTCATTTTCAAATTTTCAAATGTTTTTTTGTATTTTCTAACAATATTACTCCCCCTAAAATGTAAAATCATTTAAAGAAAATTTGACAACTAATACTGATAGCTTTGTCTCGCCATCCATTTTCTGCTTCTCATGGACTGATTTGCAGAAAAACTAATATAAAGTACCCCCATGATTTACAACCCATTGATTTTCGACAGTTTGAAAACCGTTTTTCAATCTTGTGAAAGTAATCATGTTTATTCAGCCGTGAGGGTTTCGGCGTATTCAATCAACACATATTTTTGTAATTTTCTATTTTTGACAAAAAATAAAAACAAACATATTTTTGGTTTTTAATTTTTTCAAATTTTTAGGGTTTTTGAAAATATTGTTTATTTATGTACAGAAAAAACAAATAAACTCCCTGGTTCAACCAACACAGGGTCCAGCAGCAGCCTCCTCCTCTTGTTGTGCCCGGCTGCTCTGAGTTCCAAACTCACAATCTTCAAACTCCATGAGCACCTGCACAAACAAACTACTCAATTACTTGAACAATTTAGCCCAGGTCTGTTGAACTTTAGGCATTTCTACACAATAATTTTCATTCAATTTCGGAAAATCTTTGTCATTCTGAACAAAGACTTTTTCAACTTTGACTTCAACTTTCTCATCTTTTACCGAAGTCACTTGTTTCTTAACACTCCATGTTTGACCTTTTGGAGTACCACGTTTGTAAAAATGTGACTCCTTTTGAACATTTTGTTTTTGATCAACAACTTTTGGTTTCCAAAACTCTTGTGGTTTTGTCATATCAACAGTTGTTTTCCAACTTTGAGTTGTTCTGACTCTGGGTGTATGAGAATTCCAGGTCTGTCTAGAATCGAACCTATATGGGTTTGACTTCCAATTTTGATTCGAAGCAAACTTGTTTGTGTTGTACCTCCAAGTTTGTTTTGAATCAAATCTGGTTGACCTTTGTCTCACATTCTCAGATTTTTTTTTTCTCAGCATCAATCTTCTTTTTGTCAACATCCACAGGTTTCAAATTTGGACACTTGCGAGCAAGATGTCCTTTTTGATCACATTTGAAACATGTTCTCATGGAAACATCTTTGACCTGTGTTTGTTGCTTTTTCTTTTGAGCTAAGAACTCTTCAATAGACTGTTGTCCAATTTTAAGTTTTTCCTCTTCATCAAAACTTTTTCCTTGAACAAAACTCATTTTTTCTTGAAAATTCGGTGTTTCATTTCTTTTCCAATTTTGTTTCTTCTTATAACCCAACCCAGCCTTCATGTTTTTCTTCTTGAAACCAAGTTTGTTATAAAAAGTTTTGTGACTTTTACCAGCAAACTTTGAAATATCGGATTTTTCAATTTCCACCATCTTGAAAACTTTATCAACCTTTTCTGAAATCACATTCTGAATCGGGAATACAACATCTAAGAATAATTTGTCTGATCCAATCATGGTATAAACCAATCCTTTTGAATCATCATTCAAATTTTTCTCAGATTTTGTGTTTTTCAGATATCTATCATGAAGATTTCCTTCATCTTCATCCTGTGATTCAGATTTACCTGTATCAACCGACTCTTCTTTCAACACACTTTCAACAACTTTACCTACCACCTCTGAATCATGAGAATCATCAGATTTGGAATAGGTTATGTCAATGTTGTCTGGCAATTGGTCTACCATGTTGAAAGCTTTTTCGACCTTTTCCTCATCATAAAATGCAAATTTTCCCGGTGGTGGAATTTGATGAAACTCTGAGCCAATACCTTTCGTGTTTTTCTCAGAATCTTTCCCATCCGGTTTTATGTTGAAAATACGTTCAAGCACATATGACGACACGTGATAACTTTTCAACTTGTTGTTATCCTGTTCTAAATCAGCAATCTGTCGCTTTAGCTTAGCAACATCCTCAATATAAGAATTAACAACATCTTGTTTTATAGAATACATTTTTTTAAGCTCTTTAGTTGTTTTAGAAAGATAATTCATTCTTGATTGAGCATATTTCATTTCATCTTTCACTTTTTCGTATGACTCTTTCGTAATATGATATGCTAATTTCATTGAGTCATATTCTTTCTTCATTTCTTGACAAGCAATTTCTTTTTCAGAACATTTTTCTATCATTTTAGAAATATTTTCTTTCAAAACTTCATTTTCTGTTTCTAATTTTTTACACTTTTCTGAAAGTTTTTCATCATTTTCTTTTAAAACTTTTTCTATTTCTTTGCATTTTTCTTTAAAAATATTTTCAATTTTAGTGAATTCAAGATCTCTTGTTCTGAATTGCTCATCTTTTTCAATACAAGCTCTGCACGGTTCCATGCATTTCTTGCATTGATCAATCGGTTTTAAGATTTCAGAATCAGAATGTACCTCAGTGATTGGCACCTCGGTGTTTGATGCATTTGCTTCAGTTTGCTTTTGATTAGCATCATCTTACTTTTCTTCAACACTGACTTCATCACCAACATTACCAGCTTCCAAATTCTTATTCTTTACTTCTTCTTCTTCTTTTCTCACCTTTTCTCCAATCTGCTGTTTTTCAATAACAGCTTTCTTAACCTCTTCATTCACAACAACTTCTTCACTTTTGATTTCTTTCACAACCTCAACTTCAACAGCTTCTGCTTTAACCTCTTCCGCAACTTTCTTCAGATTGTTCACCATCTCTTCAACACTCTTCTTCATTCTCTCTTCATCCCTTTTTCTCAGACAAGATGTCATAGCATATCTGATCTCCTTTTCATGCCTTTTAGCATATGTGTCATCTTTCAATACATTTCTATAGTATTCAACTCTCAAAGGAATTATGAAAAGAACATCATCAAAGATTTTGTCTTTCTTTGGAACAACTGGCTCTCCTTCTCTGTTGAAGTAACACTCTCTCTTTTTATCCCATCTTCTGTTGCTCACTGCACTCTCATACTCTTCTTGCATTTCATCCATTCTGTTCAGCACAATGTTTCTTTCTCTGTAGGTCTTTTCTTCCAGAATCTCTTCTCTGGTTTTCTCCTTCATTTTAGCTTTATCTTTATCTTCATTATTCTCTTCACGGATTTCAGCAACAAAAACAAACTTTCTATCCCTTGTTATAGCTTTCCCATGAGCTGTTTTTCGAACATTCTCCAAACGATCTTCTTCTGGACATACCTCTGACCAATCAAAACCTTCATCATCTTGAATTACAAAACAAGCTCTCGATTTAGGTTTATCTTCAATCATTTTAGGCTCTTCTCTGCTTCAATGGTAGATTGCCTTTCGGTAGTAATCATCATTGAACGGATGTTCATTTCCACCAACTGCAGAATTAGTGCATTCTCTCTTGAAATGACCTTTCTGCTTACATTTGAAACAGGTCACATTGGATTTGTCGAATCCAAGCTTTGTTGATGCACCTCCAAGAGATTGTTTCCCAGTAATCTCCATATACCTCTGCGCTCTTCGGATGCAACTTGCTAAGCACCAACGAATGTCAATGAGTTCCATCTCTTCCGGATCAATCTGGTCGTAGTCTTCTTTGGTTAACTCTGAGTTTCCAATTTTACCAGCTATAAGACCTTCATACGATTCCAGAACAGATGCAAGGAAACTCATTTGCTGCTTAGCTGCATTGATGCTCATTGCCGGAGAATTCTTCAATTTGAGAGCGATGTTGCATAGAATCTCCTTAGCTTCATCAGGATTTGATTTTGAAGATGAATGATATCCAGAATGATGACTTGTTGAAGTTGTTTGAGGTTCTTTCATCTTCTCACCACTGAATGCTGTCTTTGGTGAACCAACACCTTTCTCCGAAGATACACTGCCTTTGTAATACAATCCAACATTCTGTTGATGTGAAGAACCAGTCATCTTACTTTGCTTTTGTAGCTCCAGATCATGACTCTCTATCTTTTCAAACAATGCATCAAGAGAAATTGTATCATATAAAGCATCATTTTTCAAAATAAACACAAACGTTTGCCACTGATCAGCTCGTGGTAACGCTTCAATCACTTTATCTATAAGTTCCTCTCTTGTTTTCACTATCTCAAATCTCTCAAGTTCAATTTTAAGATGACAAAATCTCTCAATCATTTGTCTCACTGTCTCTCCTTTTAGACTATCAAACAGATCAAATTCTTTTTTAAGTAAAGCAATTTTGTTCTTTTTTATCTGTTTACCCCCCTCAGCTTTAACACGTTAAGCTTCCCAAACTGATTTAGATGACCCATCATGATTTAGCAATGCAAAAATATCATTTCTGATTGCAGACTGGATCAAAGAAATCATTCTTTGGTCGGCAGCAAACTCAGATTTATCTTCTCTTGATAACTTCTTGAATGGAAGTTCTTGGCTTTTATCATCTTTTGGCCTTTCGTATCCAAACTCTAAACAAAACCAGCTTTCGTGAGCATACGCTTTCGCCCAATTTAGAAAACGTTCTTTCCACCATGTATAATCTTCAATGCTCTCCAGAGTTGGTGGCTTTGAGTGTGTTCCATAGAAATTATCATGCTTAATGTTCTCATTGATAGCTTTTGTAATAGTTTTTGGTGTAACATTTTCAATCTCGGACGATTCGGATGTGAATGCATTGAAAAATGTGTTGTAGAATTCTTCAGCCATGATGTAAACCTGAACAAACAATCAAACAAACACTTATCAGTACAAACAATATCAATTAAACTGAAACAGACTGACACTCGATTGTCGTGAAATAATCTTGACACGGAATTTCCCTTTTCAAGCGAAATAAGGATTTTGTCTTTGGAGTGGAAATAGATGTTTATCACTAGGAGCGAAATCAACAATTTTGTAACTTTGAGCGAAATCACCAATATGTGATTTTGGAGCGAAATCACAACAACTTGTTGAGCGAAATCAGAATATGGTAGCCTGGAGCGGAATCAGACTTCTGTTTGGAGCGGAATTAGAATTCTGTTTGGAGCGGAATCAGTTTGGAGCGAAATCAGACTTTAGGGCTGACACAGACAACTTGGAGCGAAATCAGAAAAATGGTCTTCTGGAGCGGAATCAACCACTTATCATGAGCGAAATCAGAAATATGTTGAAGCTGAGACACCTTTTAGAGTGGAATCAGCAACTAAATATTTCGAGCAGAATTAGTTCGGAGGTCCATTTTGTCCATTTTTAGTCCGTATTTTAACATGAAACTTTCAAGGGTTTGTCTATGTCCAATATTAAACAGTCTGTGAAAATTTGAACCAATTCGGACCGTGAAATCTTGTCCGATTGAAGAAAGAAGGTGTAGAAACGAGAAATTTCAATGAAATTCAGCTGTAAACTGCAAAACTCCTCCAACTAGCTCTGATACCACTTGTAGGATCGTTGTTAGACCCGACTGAGTCGTTCAGAAGAGTTTTATATCCGGTTCAAAGGCGGAATCAGTGAAACGGACTTGATAACAGCTTGATAATCTTTAATCTGTCACTTATATTGATAATAACATCAATTACAACCTGAACAGATTTTGGCAGCACTTCGTTACAGATCTGGAAGTCACGTCCCAAATGAACTAACAAGTACCCTATATATACTAGTCTAATTCCGCTCCAAACGACATTGGACACTTTCGGGCGGAATCAGAATGTTCTGATTTCGCTCTAAATGACTCCTTGTCATTTGGAGCGGAATCAACATCTTAAACCTGAAATTCTGTTTCTTGAACCTCGGGCACTGATAATCCTATTCTATTCGATTACATGATACAAGACGAAGTCAATAGACGTATTGCACTAACAACACTTAGGTTTTAATGTGTTTTTCATGTTGGACCTACTCCTAAGCCCTAAATCTATTGTCTGACTGCTTTCTTCGGAAGTGCTTTCTTCTTCTTCTTCTTCGAAGGTTCGGGTTGAAACCGGGTACTCGTTAAACCCGGGT
Source organism: Helianthus tuberosus (assembly GCA_030545235.1). NCBI lineage: Eukaryota > Viridiplantae > Streptophyta > Magnoliopsida > Asterales > Asteraceae > Helianthus > Helianthus tuberosus. Next base: position 27,340 of record JARYGA010006249.1, read on the forward strand.
TTTATAATACCCGGTTCCGGGTTTTTTCGGGATCCGGGTTCGGGTTTTTTGTGCACCACTACCCCACACCCCGTAATCTAAAAGTTGGGCCTTAGTTTCAGCCGATATAAAAGCAGCTTCAATGGGCCTTGGTTTTAGCCGATATAAAAGCAGCTTCAATTTTAATAAAACTAGGGTTTCAAAATGTTTTCAACCTACGGCTGTTCAACCACCATTTCGAATTCCCCATCTCCGGTAGGAGATGTACCCCATCTCCGGGACGTGTTCAATTGCCCGTTTTTTAGTGATGTATATCAGCATACCCCAAAGTCCAATTTTCATTAGGATACCCCTGAATTATTTTTCTAGATTCCCCATTGGACTTTAGGATTCACATGCTTTTCATTCAAGAGTACCTTTTCTTTATCACTGATTAACATGAGAAGGGTTGACTCACGTTCTTCTTCTTCTTCTTCCTCTTCTTCCTCTTCCTCTTCCTCTTCCTCTTCCTCTTCCTCTTCCTCTTCCTCTTCTTCTTCTTCTTCTTCCTCTTCTTCATCTTCTTCTTCATTTAAAGTGAGTTTCGAGTGTCTTTTAGTGCACCTTTTAGTCTCCGGAAAGTGTATATGTTAACCCTTGTATCCACACTTGGGTTTTAATGTGTTTTTGATGTTGGACCTACTTTTAGGCCCTTAATCTATTTCTTCATCTTCTTCTTCTTCTTCTTCTTCCTCCTCCTCCTCCTTCTTCTTCGAAGGTTCGGGTTGAAACCGGGTACTCGTAAAACCTGGATTTTATAATACCCGGTTCCGGGTTTCCTTCGAGGTCCGGGTTCGGGTTTTTTGTGCACCACTACCCCACACCCCATAATCTAAAAGTTGGGCCTTGGTTTCAGCCGATATAAAAGCAGCTTCAATGGGCCTTGGTTTCAGCGGATATAAAAGCAGCTTCAAGTTTAATAAAACTAGGGTTTCAAAACTTTTTCAACCAACGGCTGTTCAACCTCCATTTCGAAATGGAGAACGTGTTTAATTTCCAGTTTTTTAGGGATGTATATCAGGATACCTCAAAGTCCAATTTTCTTTAGGATACCCCTGAATTATTTTTCTAGATTCACCACTGGACTTTAGAATTCACATGCTTTTCATTCAAGAGCACCTTTCTTTATCACCGGTTAACATGAGAAGGGTTGGCTCACGTTTTTCTTCTTCTTGTTCCTCTTCCTCTTCCTCTTTCTTTTCATCTTCTTCTTCTTCTTCTTCTTCTTCTTCTTCTTCTTCTTCTTCTTCTTCTTCTTCCTCCTCCTCCTCCTCTTCCTCTTCCTCCTCCTCCTCCTCCTCCTCCTCCTCCTCCTCTTCTTCTTCTTCTTCTTTATTTAAAGTGAGTTTCGAGTGTCTTTTAGTTTACCTTTTAGTCTCCATAAAGTGTATGTGTTAACCCTTGTATCCACACTTGGGTTTTAATGTGTTTTTTATGTTGGACCTACTTTTAGGCCATAAATCTACTTCTTCTTCTTCTTTTTCTTCTTCTTCCTCCTCCTCCTCCTCATCCTCCTTCTTCTTCGAAGGTTCGGGTTGAAACCGGGTACTCGTAAAACCCGGGTTTTATAATACCCGGTTTCTGGTTTTTTTGGGGTCCGGGTCCGGGTCGGTTTTTTGTGCACCACTACCCCACACCCCATAATCTAAAAGTTGGGGCTTGGTTTCAGCCGATATAAAAGCAGCTTTAATGGGCCTTGGTTTCAGCCGATATAAAAGCAGCTTCAAGTTTAATAAAACTAGGGTTTCAAAACTTTTTCAACCTACGGCTGTTCAACCTCCATTTCGAAATGGCGAATGTGTTCAATTGCCAGTTCTTTGGGGATGTATATCAGGATACCCCAAAGTCCAATTTTCTTTAGGATACCCCTTAATTATTTCCCTAGATTCACAACTGGACTTTAGGATTCACATACTTTTCATTCAAGAGTACATTTTCTTAATCACCTCTTCCTCTTCTTCTACCTCTTCTTCTTATTCTTCTTCATTTAAAGTGAGTTTCGGGTGTCTTTTAGTGCACCTTTTAGTCTCCGGAATGTGTATGTGTTAACCCATGTATCCACACTTGGGTTTTAATGTGTTTTTGATGTTGGACCTACTCATAGGCCCTAAATCTATTTCTTCTTCTTCTTCTTCATCTTCTTCCTCCTCCTCCTCCTCCTCCTCCTCCTTCTTCTTCGAAGGTTTGGGTTGAAATTGATTACTCGTAAAATCCGAGTTTTATAATACCCAGTTCCGGGTTTTTTTCGGGGTCCGGGTCCGGGTTCTTGTTTTTTGTGCACCACTACCCCACACCCCATAATCTAAAAGTTGGGCCTTGGTTTCAGCCGATATAAAAGCAGCTTCAATGGGCCTTGGTTTCAGCCGATATAAAAGCAACTTCAACTTTAATAAAATTAGGGTTTAAAACTTTTTCAACCTATGGCTGTTCAACCTTCATTTCGAAATGGTGAACGTGTTCAATTGCCAGTTCTTTATGGATGTATATCAGGATACCCCAAAGTCCAATTTTCTTTAGGATACCCCTGAATTATTTTTCTAGATTCACCACTGGACTTTAGGATTCACATGCTTTTCATTCAAGAGTACCTTTTCTTTATCACCGATTAACATGAGATGGGTTGGCTCAAGTTCTTATTCTTCTTCTTCTTCTTCATTTAGAGTGAGTTTCGTGTGTCTTTTAGTGCACCTTTTAGTCTCCAAAAAGTGTATGTGTTAAACTCTTGTATCCACACTTGGGTTTTAATGTGTTTTTGATGTTCGAACTACTCCTAAGCCCTAAATCTATTTCTTCTTCTTCTTCTTCTTCTTCCTCTTCCTCTTCCTCTTCCTCTTCCTCTTCCTCTCCTTCCTCCTCCACCTCTTACTCTTCCTCTTCCTCCTCTTCTTCTTCCTCTTCTTTTTCTTCTTCTTCTTCGAAGGTTTGGGTTGAAACCGGGTACTCGTAAAACCCGGGTTTTATAATACCCGGTTCTGGGTTTTTTTCGGGGTCCGGGTTCGGGTTTTTTGTGCACCACTACCCAACACCCCATAATCTAAAAGTTGGGCCTTGGTTTTACCCGATATAAAAGCAGCTTCAAGTTTAATAAAAGTAGAGTTTCAAAACTTTTTCAACCTACGGCTGTTCAACCTCCATTTCGAAATGGCGAATGTGTTGAATTGCCAGTTCTTTAGGGATGTATATCAGGATACCCCAAAGTCCAATTTTCTTTAGGATACCCCTGAATTATTTTTCTAGATTCACCACTGAACTTTAGGATTCACATGCTTTTCATTCTAAAGTTCCTTTTCTTTATCACCGATTAACATGAGAAGGGTTGGTTCACGTTCTTCTTCTTCTTCTTCCTCTTCCTCTTTCTCTTCCTCTTCTTCTACCTCTTCTTCTTCTTCTTCATTTAAAGTGAGTTTCGGGTGTCTTTTATTGCACCTTTTAATTTCCGGAAAGTGTATGCGTTAACCCTTGTGTCCACACTTGGGTTTTAATGGTTTTTTGATGTTGGACCTACTCATAGGCTCTAAATCTATTTCTTCTTCTTCTTCTTTTCGAAGGTTCGGGTTGAAACCGGGTACTCATAAAGCCCGGGTTTTATAATACCCGTTTCCGGGTTTTTTTTGGGGTCCGGGTCCGGGTTCGGGTTTCTTGTGCACCACTACCCCACACCCCATAATCTAAAAGTTGGGCCTTGGTTTCAGTCGATATAAAAGCAACTTATATGGGCTTTGGTTTCAGCCGATATAAAAGCAGCTTCAAGTTTAATAAAAGTAAAGTTTCAAAACTTTTTCAACCTACGGCTGTTCAACCTCCATTTCGAAATGGCGAACGTGTTCACCGATTAACATGAGAAGGGTTCTTCTTCTTCTTCTTCAGCTAAGTGTGCTTCGGCTTGCTTGGGTCTCTTCGGGCATTCCGATGCGAAGTGTCCTATCTTATCACACAGAAAACATTTTTTTTTCGAAATTATTATGTTTTCGACTTCTCTCGGTAGTTTTCTTGGCCTCTGTTACCATTTCTACCATCCCGTCTAGTATTCCCCTAATCGCCCTTGCCACTGTCGGCACCCCTGTCACAACTACGGCCACACCCTCGATAACTTGAGGACCCACATCCTCGAGTGCTTTTCTATTCGGAGCGATCATTGGGTTTTTTCGAATCCGACTGAGTAAACATAAGTTTGCTTTGTGACTCTCCTTTGGTTTCCCTATCACACAACCTTTCTTCATAAACGTTGAGCCTCCCAACTGCATCTCCAAACTCGTTGCTATGAAACTCTGCACTTTGCTCGATAGTGGCTACTAGTTGAAAAAAAATGTCCGGTACAACTTCTTATAACTTCTTAACCAAGGTATCACTTGGGATGACATGCCCAAGGCTTGTGCCTTTCAAAATAAATTCTGTTATCTTACCAGCAAACTGATCAATGGATTCACCATCTTTCATCTTCAATTTCTCAAAGTCGCTTTCTAAGTTTTGGAGACGAGTCTTTCGAATTCGCTTGGCTTCGACATACCGAGACTTCAAGGTAGCCCATATCTCTCGAGCATTCTTCCCACAGCTCTTAATCGTCCAGAATTGCTTCAACCACAATGGACCATGCGGTATAGTTAGTTCCGGTCAGCTTTAGAACTGTTTGTGAGATCCCGCCGGTCAGCTTTACTTGAAGGAGAGGGGCAGCTTTAACCTTTAATTCTGGGTGCTTCGTCGCCCATGGTCTTCCGTTTCTTTTGACTTCCAAACAAGATATAGTCCTTCGATACCAATTGAAGTATCAGAGAGCAAAACAAGAACACAGAAGCACAAGAGATCTCATGAATTACTCTCCAGCCACCAATATCATTAAGGAAAAATAACTCAAAAACGTTAACCCTAAACACCATGACTTGATGCCTTTATAGATTCGTAAGACATCTTCTTGTGTAACATATCCAAACTATAACTCTTTTGGAAAGGGAACATTTTAGAACAGAAAATATATACTTATCTATGACTCAAATAAACATAAAATAAATCTGAATTTACTTTTATCTCCTTAGCGTATCTGGCGGCCCCATTTTGATCCCATACGAAGTCTTTCTCGCACGGGATTAACCAACAATTGAAAGGTGAAAATGTTATCTTTAGGAGGGTTTGAGGTGGTGGCAATGGCTGACATGGTGTTCAATCGGAGTATCTTAGGCATACAAATGAATCAGAATTCAGAACTCTTGCTTACTCTGATACCAAATGTTAGGAATCAAGGTAAAATTAATGGCAAAAAGTAATCAGAGAAAGGATTACAAGATAATAGCAGTCGAAAGCTTCAAACATTTTTAATACATCACTGCTTACATATGGTTAAAGAAGCCAGAATAGTAATTTCGACAAGTGCTAAATGAAAAGAAAACTACTGTTACTTATAAGAAAGGTAAACAAAAAAAAGCATAAAGTAGGTCAGAGTGTGACCAACAAACTATGTCTCACTCCTTTATTTTCTTTTCCTTGTGATTCGGTCACCATTGACTAACAGCAATGGCATTGGATATTATTCATGATTCCATAGCAACTTGAATCTTCACCTCGTCGTCTATCGTAGACCTCACCCGTGGTCTTTCCTCAAGTGTGTTGTGTTGGATGCCAGGCCCCAATCACACACACAACACTATGTACGTGAATATGTATGGAAAGTATGATATAATATGAAGGAGGAAAAGAAAAATGAACTTCACACACTGTTAAACTATTATTCATGATAAAATGGCTTTATATAGCCTGTACAAGAAAGAAACGTGGCAATTAAAATAACAATAAAATAATACTTAGTCTACCTAAACATCCTACTCTTACGGAAAACAAATAAAACAAAATATTCCACTTTGCCATGATTCATAGAACATGCAACCAATTCCAACGTTCATTTGTTTACTGGGTCCACGATTCCCTGCAATCTAGCTCGACCCAGTTGGATCCGACTGACTCAGAACCATCCCACATAATCTGACCCATTAACTATTGAACCGTGACCCGATAACGTGCTAGCCGTGTGACCCGTGAACCGTAACTAACCGATTAATCCAACAATCACCTCCTTAATCGGTTTGTTCACACCCGTCACTTACAGCACCGAACCACCATTTTTTTTCATCCTGAACCATCTCGACTTATACCGGACTCCCGACCTCCACTGATCACGTCCAAAGTCTTCTCGGTTCAACCCGAATAAATTCACCACACTTGTAACATCTCACATGGCATCACGTTGGAAACCGTTCACTAACATCACGACTTATCACGGATCAACGACCTCTCCCCGGTCACATCCAAAGCCACCCGATTGAACTCCAACGCCATAATGTCACCGTGTTTTCTCCATTCTTTACCTTTTTCTGATCACCTTTGTTCAAGAGGCCACTCCACCGACAAAGAAAACAAGCCACCCGCTTATTCCGTTTTCTCACCTTGCCAAACGAGACGAATCCAAAGCCACCTGCTTTGACGGATCCTTTCTCCTCGCCTTTCACGCACCACGTCGGTCTCCTCTTATCGCGAACAACTCGATCAAGGCACCTGCGACACCATCTACTGTTATCACCGGTTATATAACAGTCTACCTAAACATGTTGGATACCAGGCCCCAATCACACACACAACAAATGAACGTTGGAATTGGTTGCATGTTCTATGAATCATGGCAAAGTGGAATATTTTGTTTTATTTGTTTTCCGTAAGAGTAGGATGTTTAGGTAGACTAAGTATTATTTTATTGTTATTTTTAATTGCCACGTTTCTTTCTTGTACATTTCTTGTACAGGCTATATAAAGCCATTTTATCATGAATAATAGTTAACAGTGTGTGAAGTTCATTTTTCTTTTCCTCCTTCATATTATATCATACTTTCCATACATATTCACGTACATAGTGTTGTGTGTGTGATTGGGGCCTGGTATCCAACATGTTGTCACTTAGAAGAATAACCACTTCAGACATTGCAGGTCTAGCTGAAACAGTTGGTTGAGTGCACATCAATGCTATCTCTATGATTTTATGTACTTCTTCTGTTGAATATTCACTAGGGTCTAGTTTGTCATCCACCAGATTCAAATGTGTGCCACTCTAATATAGATTCCAGGCCTGGCATAGTTATTAAAACCATATATATATATAGGGAGCCGCTAGAATGAGAACCACTACGAGTTATGAGAACCGCGAGAACCACGTGCCACGGGGGGCGTTGACCACGATTTTTTTTTACAACTAGATCCGTATATTTTAACAACATTCGTAAAAAAAAATTTTCAAACGGCGCGGCCGAGGGGGTAGTTTTTTACACCCAAAGTTTGTAAAAAAAAAATAAAAAACAAAAAAAAATAAAAACACCAAACTTTGGGTGTAAAAAACTACCCCCTCGGCCGCGCCGTTTGAAATTTTTTTTTTACGAATGTTGTTAAAATATACGGATCTAGTTGTAAAAAAAAATCGTGGTCAACGCCCCCCCGTGGCACGTGGTTCTCGCGGTTCTCATAACTTGTGGTGGTTCTCATTCTAGCGGTCCCCTATATATATATATATATCACTAAATTGATTCCATGAAATGAAACCTTAATTTCGATAGACCTACATGATCAAGAAGGTTTGGAGTGTCTGATTTATTATGTATGCTTTCCTTGCATCTCTTTCCGCTAACAATTTCAAGGACCACAACACCATAGCTGTATGTATCAACTTTCTCAGATAAGTGTCCATGAATGGCATATTCAGGTGCTACATAACCACTATTTCTGTAAACATTTAACAATTTCTATTGTTAACACATTTACACCATGAAACGCTACTAGCTAGTGAATTTATATGTATTGATTTGAGTGGGATGAGCTCGGTACCGAATCGGTACCGGAACCGAAAGTACCGGTACCGAAAATCCTCAAAAGTGGGTACCGGTACCGGTACCGGTTCGGTACCGGTACGGTATCGGTATTTGAGGGTAAATACCGGTACTGTTGGAAGTCAGATGACTTAGTTGCAGCGGAAGTTGATGACAAGTTTGGATTATAAGAAGAATCCATGTTGTCGTAAACGAGAGAACCAAAATGAATATGCATGACAGTTTTAGAACAATGATCGAATGAAAGAAAGGATTTGGACAATTCTTAGTGAAGATTAAGAAAGTCTTGATACCGGTTATGATTCCCGGCAATTCTAATTTATACATAACATTTGGCGGTTAAGATAGGGCGGGTAACCAATTTCCAGTTATTTGAAATGGATTCCCGCTTATCTTCCGATCGTTGATAATCATATCATTAACTAACTTAATAAGCTAACCTAATTATATGTCTGAACATACGAATTAATTACATAAAACATAACATAGTTTAATATTTCTAACAGGTACCGTACCGGACCGGTACCGAAAATGTCAAAAGTCGGTACCGAATTGGTACCGAAAAGGTACCCGGTTTGGTAAATTCGGTACCAGTACCGGTACCGGGTCCATTTTGCTCATCCCTAGATTTGAGCATACAATGACCCTGCCAGTTCGGTGTTAAGACGAGTCTTATCTTCAGGTAGTAGTCTTATCAGCCCAAAATCTGCAATTTTTGGCTGAAACTCATTGTCAAGTAGAATGTTGCTGGTTTTTATATCTCTATGGATGATGGTAACATGGTATTGTTCATGTAGATATGCAAGACCTCTTGCTGTCCCATAGATTATACCAAACCTTTGTTTCCAGCTTAAAGTTGTCGTTCTGTCACCTGTAGCATAAAATACCTTAGCCGCTAAACAAAGATGCTAATCGTTGCGTATCCAGTTGTTTGCTCAAACACTAAGTAAAGCGTTTCAACTCACCATAGAGGAACTGATCCAGGCTATGATTTTCCATGTACTCATGTACAAGGAATAAGTGTGGACCTTTTCTACAATATCCGAGTAGACGTAGAAGATGCCGGTGGTGAACATTACCTAAGATCTTAAGTTCATCCTTAAAGTGTTTCTTTCCTCTGCTAGATGTCATAAAGGTTTTCTTAATTGCAACCTCATCCCCATTCTCGAGAGTTCCCTGGTAAGTTTCACCAAACACACAGTGAATTGAAGTAAGTGTGCCTCGTACTGGAGTATATAGTTCTGACTCAATGAGTATTACCTTATATACTTCTCCATGCATCCCCCCGCCAAGTTTGTTCTCATCGCTGAAATTATTAGTTGCCACTTTCAAATCATTGTAGCTGTATGCTGCTGGACCTTGCAACAGGTCGATTGATCTTGTTGATTTATCTATGATCAATTGGACAACACAATTGTTATATGTTCTAGTGAGCTTGTATAATATTAGTTAAACATTAAAGAATTAAACAGTTTTGTGTAGAAACTCATCTTGTGTTTACCTTGTTGGCCTCCACCTGCCTTCTTTGATCTGCGATGCCATAAGAAAATTGCGAGTAGAAGCAACAGAAAGCTTACACCTCCAACAACTGCCCCAATTATTGATTTCTTCTCATTGGAATCCCCTATAAGTTATAGACACACTAAATGATTATTTGTACATAAGAACTACCGAACTAGTGAGTAAAACATAAACATATACTAGCTATTTGAACAAGAAAATTTGACTAACTATGAAAAAATATCAATTCTTGAAGAATAGAGGTCTCACCATCCCATAGGAGTGATAAAATATCAGTTGTCTCGTTTCGTCCAAAAAAGGGAGTCGTGTCATACCTCGTGAAGCATCCATTATCCATTGATCGCCCAGAAGTGGTAGGAAGACAACTATACACGGTTCTCAACTGTAAGCATTTGGAACAATCACTTTGGCTTATGTTTTGATGACACTGGGCAAAGGCATACACGGTTGCATTACCAGCAGCTACTTTTCTTGTAGAAGCTGCATAGTAGTTTGTTGCTCTTGGTGCAGCAATTTGAAGGTCTGATAATAACTTTTCTGCTGCTTTTCGGAATTCTGTTGGCTGAGGCGATGTTGTGTTGGCACATAATACCACAATCGGCCGATTGCTACCCTCAGAGTAGAAGTTATTGTTCTCATACCTACATGGAAAAGAACTATAACTTTAATTATCATGAAACTTACGTTTTCAACATTAAAGTGGTGGAACCAAGAATTTCTTTAGGCCACTTTTCGAATATGTGTGGTTACTTGGGGTCAATGTGGTTGGAAAAATTGTTAATGAAATGCATTTTCATTAATTTTTGAACATAAATAAATGTATCTATCTATGAGTTATATAGATAATTATCTCTGGGTTTGTGTTCTACAATGTGAGAGCATCACAACGAACCAAATCACGTTGAAAATGAAACTAAGATGAATGAAATATCGATACTTAAAGGTGGAAAATGGATTAAACCATGTCCTGCGAAGGTGGAACGACAACTTAAATTGGTTTATAAGGAGGGGCACTCATTGTGTATTGTTCCTTAGAGCCACATTCTAGGGGGTTCGCGAACGGTGCAGCACACCCTTAACTCATGCAAGCTGCCATTGTATTTTTGAAGGTTGGTTTGAGTGGTTCGATTGGGTGCAGGTGCATTGAGACAGTTTGGCTTAGGAATAACTGATCCTCTGTATATTTGAAGGTTGGTTCAAGTGGTTCATCGGGTGCATTGAGCTAGGCTTAGGAACAACTAATGACGCCAGCAGAAGCACATGCCTATATCATCGTGTTCGGGTTGGCTCAGGAACAACCGATGACGTAAGTGGCACCCTTAACTCACACATGCGTACCAGAATGGACCTGAGTACTGCTGATGCTTTAGCACTGGTTCGAACGGTGCAGAGCACCCTTAACTCGCACATGCGTGGTTACACTGTGCGAGTTGCTGATGCTTCAGTGTTGGGTATAATCTTGATCGGGTCAAAGTCGGGTGAATGGGTACGGGTCGAAACCGAGTTTAGCATTAACGGGTCAGTTAGGTTGTTGCAAAATTGGTGTAGCTTGACAGAATAAAACGGATGTGCACATTAGAACCAAGCTGAACATTTGAGTTGTTAGCTGGTTTTAAGGAGAAGGTGGACTTAGTTTTTGCATGTGATGGTTATATTTATATTATAAATAGTAGTATTATCTCAATTGTGATGTATCCATCTTTCACATTTTAATAAAGAAGCTTTTCATTTCTGCAAGTTCTGGTAGAGTTCTTTAATTTATATTTGAGAGTTTGAGTGTGTGATTTTGGGGCCTGAACCTACATTCAGCATTGGTCCGAACGGTGCAGCGCACCCTTAACTCACACATGCGTGGGTACAATGTGTGAGTTAAGGGTGCGCTCTATATGTGCTAATGCTTTTAAGCTCATAGATAAGGAAAAATTCTAGAAAAAAAAAGTTAAGTAGCGAGCAAACTAAATCCATGCATAACAAAGCAAGAAGATATATATTTGCACCTGAGTTGGCAGTCGCTGTAAATAATCTGAGCACCATTGGCAAACCCACATACTTTTAACTGATCAACAGCATAGTCGAAACAAGACAGACAATCTGGAATGGAAAGATATCCCCTGTACCAAGCAAGGCCCCATACTGACTCACCATTGAGCAAAGTGCGTGCCGTGGCATAGCGGCTTGTGGTTAACTGGCTACGGAGGCCAGAAAGGGTGGTGTTAAGGTTGCTCAAGAAATACTTATCGTTCAAACCTCTGTACTTGCTACAATAATATCTCAACAGAGTGCTATTTCTATCGGTCGGCTGTGAGGTCACTTGTTCTGCCATGGTTATGAGCACCACCACCACCACCCACAGGCTGGCTAGACGCCATGACAACCCCCGGTTTTCCACCTGTTTCATGCTCATCTTCTTTTTGTTTATATGTATTTGCCTTTTAGCTTACCTGTTATCTGACCAAGAAGAAAAGTATCTCGTAATTTATAAGACATGACTAAAGGACTTGTGAGGAATCTCACAATCCATTTCCGAAGGTGTTTAATATTAATAATTATTAGTAAATTAAATAGATTGCCACCTGAAATTAATTAAAATCGTTTATTAGAAGTAAGATAAAATATTACATAAGTAAATAATGTCTTTTTGAAAAGTTTATACTTTTTCGACAAAGTTATGCATATTTGGGATGGTGTTTTGAGACGGTGATTTTTGAATTGATCTTCGGGTGTAGGTTTTCTGATTTTGTAATAACCGAATAGCCTTATGAATTGTGTAATCACTTTCATTATAAAGTATTTCGCATATACGAAATCTCTAATAAGATAAGACATAAAGTGTTTCTTATGAAACGAGATGTAATTTCAGAGATAACCGAACTTGTGAGTTCATTGTATATCTAACATACCAATTAAATACCTTATATATGATTTTTTTTTTTCTGTCACCATGAATCATTGCAAAGTTTCATGAAGGGGTATAACAATTGCCAGTAAGTATTACTGTTACAACCACCAAAGACAAATTTGATACAGAAGATCAAATTTGATGTGGATGACTAAAGTTGCAACTGAAGACCACATTTAATGCTTAATATCAAATTTGATGAGGATGACTAAAGTTGCAACTAAAGACCAAATTTGGTACGGAATAGCAACATTTGGTGTATGGACTACCAATTTGGTTCTCATGTGGTCTAATTTATACATGTTTTATGTGCCTATTTCCTATACTTTTTAGTAG